>VDFB02089736.1:0-20197 GCA_007258455.2 Sequoia sempervirens
ATAGAACAATAATTTTAAAGGGCTTGAGAAATGAGAATCGATAGTCTTGACTGACCCTGATTCCACCAAATTTTCCCCTATCAATTTAATCTTCTCCATATCCTTTTTCCTACCCAACTTAGCGACTTTCTCCGCCCCTCCTTTCTTAAGATCTTTTTGCAAGATACCCAAATGAGGAGACAGCTTATTGGTTTTTCCCCCCTTCGAACCTGTTGTTCGCACGGGATGAGACAAAGCCTCACTATCCTTCACCACTACACCGCCTAATTCTTTCTGAGCCTCCATCTTTAGATTTGATTCCAAATGCAAGGTTCCATCCTCGTGTGGAGCAGGAGAGACCCTGGTGCTGATCCTCTCTTGTCCATAGCCTCCCCCATCTAGCTCAACACCCTGTAAGCCCAAACCCACCACCTGCTGGTATGCCTACTCTAGCTCAACCTCTTGCCCCTACTGTTTAGAACCCAAAATTCCTTTATCCAAATCAACCAAACCTGGATTCACTTCCTGCTAGATAAGACCCTCCAAAACCTCAAATCTATTAAAAGTATCCTCATCCTGCCTCTCTTTCATAGTCCTTTTTTTCCCCTTATTTTTGTTGCGAGATCTGACGGGAATATAGCCATCCTCCTTGATACCACTACCCTAAATAGAACCCTTGCCCTTATCCACCCTAGGCAGATTGTTGGGGGGCTGTGAAGAGTTAGTCTCTAAAGGCTTAGCCCTTGGGAATCTACATTGTAAGTGGCCATACTCATGACACAAATGACATCTAAAAGGTAAGGTCTCATAGTCAAGCTGTTGAACCCATGAGTAAGATCCTGCACACACTTCTAAAGAGTCTGGAAAAGGTTTACTTAAATCAATTTCCACACAGAACTGGGAAAATTTCATTACCTTTTTGAACTACATCTGTTGCGAAGAACCCACAGGTTTACCAAGCATTGAAGCTAGTAAATGCAAAACATCCTCACACTAGCACTCGACTAAGAGCCTCGACAATCGAACCCATACTGGAACTTGACTAGGAATCTCCTTGGCCGGATTGAAGCCCGCATGCCATGGCTTGATAAACAAGCCCACCTGATTGTAAAAATAAGGGCCTCCTTCAAAAACCTTGATCCTATCTGCCATGCAGTCAAACATAACCATACAATAGTCATTTTCTAGGAGCCTAATCTCCATCTCTCCCTCCAGCAACTAGGTCCTCTAGGCCCAGGCCTCCAAAAATTGTAGCGAAATCTTCAATCCCAAAAATTTGCAATACAAAGAGTGACATGAGTAGTAATCAATATCTTCCGTGAGCATCTCCATTGGGATCACAACATTCGGCTTCTCTTTGCACCTTTCTAGGCATCCGTTAATCTTTGGAAACCAAAACCCTCCTGTCGGTCCCATCTCATTCTTATCCAAATTCTGAGAAAATAAATTATTATCATAAAGTTGTGACCCATGTGGCAAGGGTTTTGAACCAAAAGAAGATAAAAAATCCAACTTGGTTCCAAACCTTGATGACTCCCCATGCTCCATTGAAGAAAAGAAAATAAACTCCGCTAAACAACCAATCCCTCAGAAAACTTAGGGTCATAAATCCCCACACCAGGGTTAGCACCCCACACACCTCCACCAACAAGGAGAAGCACTCAAGAAAAGAACACCCACAGCTCCACCCTACACCAACCACGAAACCCAACACACACCAGCTCCAACACCACTTCACCCAATACCATGGCACCCTAAACCCCAACCCGTAGCCCAGGCCAAGCAAAGACGGGCACCAAGAGACACCCCGTCCACCCTGCCACAACACCCAAGCCCAAACGCCACCTCCTCTAGCAAAAACCTCTGACGCCACCAACCCAAAACTGACCAAGGCAATCACGCCACCAAAGGAACCATAGACCAACAAAAAACCCATAGAACGGTCATCCATCGACCAGCTAGAAAACCCCAGATGACGAAGAAAACCCCCCCCCACAGCGCACTAGCATGAAGGGGTAGAAGAACGAGCTAGGGCATGGGTGCCCTAGCTCGGCTCACACAGCACGGAAATGCCATCTCTTTCAATAATCTCCATTCTCATTTCCCCATTGAAATCATTTCATTATAAAATAAATGGTTTCATCCATTATAATAAAGTAATCTTAAAATAATTATATTTAAATATAAATATATGTTTAAACATATAAATATTATTTAAATATACAATTATATTTTCAATTTAAATTCCAACTCATTAATTTAACACAAATTCATTTTCCAATTAAAAATTAAAATAAATAATACATATATATAATATATATATATATATATATATATATATATATAATTATATATTAAAATAATATATCAAATATATCAAATATATATATACATATATTTATAAATTATAAAAAAAAACATATATAAATATAAATAAAATTTAATACATATTATATATAATATATAATATATATTTTATATATTATATATTATATATAATATATATATTAAATATTAAATAATTTTTTATAAACAACAAAACCCCCAACCCATAGTCAGACGCACATAGCAGCCATGGCTGTGGCAGGGGATTGATGCCCATGCAGGCCTCCCATAGGGGAGGTACATTGTTGTGTAGGCAGTGGCGATGCCTCCACAACAACGCCTCCTCTATGGGGGTGTCATGGGGGCAGTCACCCTCCCCCTAGCTGCATTTATAATTTTTTAATAAAATTTCTTTTATTTCCCTTGTTTCAAAATTTTGTCGTGCGGCTCTACAGCCCGACATAAAATAAATTTTCTTCCTTTTTTCTAAAAAGATAAATTGTTACAGGCATACACAAATGCATATATATATATATATATTTGCATATATAAATTTGCATATACATATAATCAATATCTCAGAATATTGCTCAGGAAGAGCAAATTTAATCCAATGTTCTCCTATAGGAGAATATTTCAATTTTAATAGAGGGCTGTAATTATATCACAAATTCAACAAAAGAACTTCATTTCCACACATTTAAACAGAGATTATATATGTATTCTACTGTTTGAATTTTTTTTGTTGTTTTCTCTTTCAATTTCCTATTGTTTAAATTCTTTTGCTTACAAAAGATTTAAGGTTTTTCTCCATTTTTCTACAGAAATTTTCAATAATTCTCAGCAAGATTTATAGACCTCTTCAAAAATTAAAAATCAAAGCTTCCAACAAAAATAAAACAATTAAAGGAACCTATTTTTGAAGCTTGAAGAAAATGAGAACTGGAGTTGAGCTTCCTTGCAGAATCCAATCTTCCAAAATTTCTTCCAAATCTCCACTTCCAAACTCAAGAATGTCTCTCCAAATACAAGAAAACCCTCCTCTCTTTTTAGCAACCAAAAATTCCAAGATATTTCCTTCTTCTCAAAAATAAAAATATCTCCTATTTATTTTTCCTTCAAATTTAGTCAAATTTCTCAAAATATCCCGGATATCTTCTTTTTCCAAAAAAGTAAATATCTCTCTTTTTTAACAAGAAGATTTTTTTTTAAATATCTATATCCTCAACACTTAGTCAACATTTCACAAATATCTCCCTTTCAACCACCATAGATATTTTTCATGCATTTACAAAATATTTTACTTTTTAATAGTTTAAAACGAAATTTAAATTTCAAAATAGATTTAAATCATTTACTTTATGCACTTTACAAATAGAATTAAACTATTCACTTAATAAATTTAATTGATTAATTTATTTACTCAACAACTAAATTTATTTAATTAAATTATTTATTTAATAAATAAATTTAATTACAAAGATTAGATTACTTTACCAAATAAATTACATTTAGTTAATTAAATTAAATTAAAATATTTTTAACAACTTTAATCCAAACTAAATAAATAACATTTAAAACATACAATCACTAATTTTCACATATACTTCCCACCAATAATAAATTATCAAAACATCAACGACGACATGACTCAACAACAAATCAGACAAAAACTAACGACACCCTATGACCGGGTTGTGGTTTGACAAGGGAACCCCATTACTATGTCCCAATCAACAATACTGTTGGGATATGGACATGCTCAAACCTATGAAACCAAGTGGAGACGATGTCCTATACCTGCAATCCTATAATCAAGATGAATGTTGAACATGCATAAAACTTAGCAGGCACAGTGTGAAGAGAAATCGTGGAATCACAGAGCGCTCACATGTGAGTGATGTAATCCCATCTCCTTCACCTATACAGTCGCATAAAGACTGAAAAAAGTAAAGCATCATTAATCAACCAATACACATATATTAATATTAACAACTATGCTAATCAAAAGCATAACATGAAACATAACATCCATATAGTGCATCATCTCATCACAGAATAACATCCACATCGCTCTGAAGCCAATGATCATAAGACAATAACAAATATCAATGTCTATCATAGTAAAGGTACCGACTAATAGCCCAAACAAATCATAAATACATAATAGCAACTAGAGGGGCACTACACCCTATGAGTTATGGTATGGAAGGATTCCTACTGTGAAGCACTTTAGAATGTTTGGAAGTAAATGTTATATCAAAAGAGAAGAAGAAAACTTAGGAAAGCTTGATGCAAGATCTGATTAAGGCATCTTCCTTGGAAATTCTATTAGAAGCAAATCTTATAGATGTTACAAAACAAGGCTAAGAAAGATAGATGAAAATGAAAATATTAAAGTTGATAAAAACTTGTAGAACTCAATTGTAGTAGATGGATATGCGCCAGATAAACCTAATTGCAAAGAAGTTAAAAAAAGGATGATGAACAAGGAGTTCAAAATGAAGAGGAAGAAGCTCTGGAGAAGACCCCTAAAACCCCTAAGTATGTACGAAAGAATCATTTGAAAGATCATATAATTGTAGATAAAAGGAAAGGTGTATTGACAAGAAGCAAAGTTGCTAAAGTTGAGGTAAATATGTGTCTACTTTCTAAAGTTAAATCTAAAAAAGTGAGTGAAGCATGTAAGGATGAACATTGTATGAAGGAAATGGAAGAACTTATGCGGATAGAAAAGAACCAGTCTTTGGAATTGGTTCCTAGACCAAAAAACAAGAACATAATTGGAACTAAGTGGGTATTCAGAAAAAATTTGAATGAGAATGGAGTAGTAAGAAATAAGGAAAGACTTGTGTGTAAGGTTTACTCACAAGTGGAAGGTATAAAATTTGAGGATAATTTTTCTCATGTGGCTAGGATGGAAGCTATCAAAATATTTTTGGCATTTGCAACACAAAGAATTTAAAGTTTATCAAATGGATATGAAGTATAATTTTTTGAATGGTGAATTAGAAGAAGTTTGCATGGGACAACCAAAAGGATTTTAGTTGCTAGATCAACCTGATATGGTTTGTGAATTGAATAAGGAACTATATAGATTGAAGCAAGCTCCTAGAGCTTGGTATGGAAGATTGGACAAGTACTTGATACAACAATGATTCAACAAAGGCACCACAGATAATAATCTTTACTTCAAAATTGAGTAAAAAAATTCTTGATAGTAGTAGTATATGTGGATGATATTATCTTTAGAGGAAATGATGTTATGTGTAAAAAAATTACTCAAGAAATGCATAAAGAGTTTGAGATGTCAATGTTTGGGGAAATGAATTTCTTCCTTGGGCTACAAGTCAATCAAATAGATAAAGGGATTTTCATTTCACAGTCTAAATATGCCAAGAGATGTTGAAGAAGTTTGGAATGGATGACTCCAAATTTGTATGTACTCCTATGGTGACTAGTTGTAAACTAAGGAAAGATGATGATTTACCTAAGGCTGATCAGAGCAAGTATAGATCCATAGTTGATGGACTATTATATCTAACTACTACTACACTAGATATCATGCATGTAGTTTGTCTTGTAGCTAGATTTCAAGAAGATCCTAAAGAAACACATGTAGCGATGAAGAGGATATTCAGATACTTAAGAAGCACTCAAGATTATGGCTTATGGTATCCTATGGATATTGATTTCACATTAAGCACTTGTACAAATGTAGATTGGGCTAGTTGTATTGATGAAAGGAAAAGTGAAACTGGTGGTGCATTCTTTCTTGGATATAGATTGGTGTCATGGTTGATCAAGAAGCAAGATTTAGTTTCCCTCTCCACTGTAGAGGCTAAATATATTGCAACAAAATCATTTTGTACACAAGTATTATGGATGAGACAAACATTGAAGGATATTAGAGTTGTATATGATAAGCCTATTTCTATCTTCTATGATAACACTAGTGCAATTTAAATTTCAAAGAATATAGTTATGTACTTAAGGAAAAAGTATATATCTATTAAATATCACATTTTGAGAGAACAGGTGATGGAGAATGAAGTGAAGCTTGAGTATGTTCCTACAAAGGATTAGATTGTTGATATATTTACTAAGGCTCTTCCTAAGGATACTTTTGAGTATCTTCGGGGGAAGTTGGGGGTTGTCGCCCCTCCCTATTTTAACTCTAGAGATGCATATGGAGATGCAGTAGTCTGGTGGATCTATGGATCTATCTCTTGTCTAAAATGATGTTGGTGGCTACCTCTTAGGGGGAGTAGGTAGTGTCACGCGTTGCTGATTTGTTTGGGTATACTCCTAAGGGGGAGTGTTTAGAGCAAGTTTCTTGCTTCAATGTCAAAGAGGGGGAATAATGTAGACTTTTTCCTTTTCCATTGATGTCAAAGGGGGAGAGAGAATCATTTGAAATAGCTAATCTACTCAGGGCGAGAGAGAGAATCATGTAAGGTATCAGTGGAGAAAGTTGTGTATGTTGTCTAATCATTATTATCAAAGGGAGAGAGAATCCTATAATGGCGAAAGAGTTCAGGAATATTATGTAGGCTATCTAATCTAAGAAAAAGAGGAGAGTTTGTATGTTGTCTTGTCTTTGATGTTTTATTCTTTTCACATTTTGTGTTGCCATCAATGATAAAAGGGGAGATTGTTGCAAGTATGAAGGCGTTATCATTGATGTCAACATGAATTCTATTGATTGGTGTTGTCATTAATGTCAAATATGGGATGAAGATGTTGAGGCTATTGAGAAAATTGTGAAAAAGAGGAAAACAGGTTGTGCATGTGTAGTTGAGACCTTGAGGAAGTGTTGTGCATACATGGAGCTATATTTTTGTCGTAGTGTATGAAGATGTGTTAGAATGATGAAATGAGATGAGATGTTGTCTCTAGTACTTGGTTTCCAAGTTCTTTTGAGGAAATTTGATAAATAGAGAAAACTATGTTGTGTAAGTGGTCAGTGTGTGCCTAAGTATTGTTCTCTACATTTCTTTTGTGTTGATTATATTCCTATGTAGATCTTATAGGTTATTCAAGGTTGTCAGAGGTTAGTATATCAAGAATTTTGGTTTCTAGATCATTTTACAGTGTGAGATATTTTCACCAATGTGTGAACTAGTTGTTCAATGATGTTTTATGTAGCCTGGGAGAAATGTATTTTCTTTGCATTTCTCCATTGTTTGGCTTCAGGTTGTGTGGATTTTGGAAGTTTCTTATAATGCTTGTATCTTGTTGTATTCAAGTTTTTACTTAATTCATTGCAATACAGAGTGAGTTTCATTTATCAATATGCAAGTAAGGGTTACTAGTTGTTCTAAGTTAAAATATTTGAATGATGCAAGGTTGATGAATATTGAGTATTTTGTGAATTATTCTAGATTGTGTTCAAGTGAATTTTGTTTTTCAGAAGTTTTAGATTGATTTGAGGAAGCATGTACTTAATGTTTATGGTGTTTAGCATAGGTATTGGACGACCTTGTGTTTGACACTACATGTGAGCTTGTGAAAGCATGTTGAGGTGTGTTTGGATCTTAATAGGCTGTAATTAAGGATTTATGTAGGTCACATTCATTCCTATCTACTATGGGAATGTTTAAGATTCGACCTATTTTGAATTTGTATGTATAATGACTAGTTGTCGATATTAGAGAAGGTTTTTGAGGTTGAGGTTGATAAAAATAAGTGTGGTGTTTTTGTAAGTTGTGGAATGAATGAAAAAGTGAAGCAAGATAGATGTAAGATCAATGTGAGTGAAGTGTGCATTGTGAATTTGAGCAAAGCAATGTGAATTTCAGTGTCAAGGTTCTTGTGGCTGGGCAGTTAGAGGTTGAAGGCATCTCAAATCATTCAAGAAAGGTCAGGAGATTGTTGGAGCATTGTTGTGGACCGCTTGTTGCATTGAGAAAGTGTTCTCATGTAACATTTTTCTTTATCTTGTAATTTTTTCTATGGCGTTGAGCCCTAGATGTGAGCCCTTTGGAAAGTGTATCCTATCTCCAAAGAGGGAGCCCTTGTATTAGTTTTCAATTACTTATATTGTGAGCTAATCCTCACTATGTTTTTACCTCATTGGGTTTTCCACACAAATATGTTGTTCTCTTACGCGTGGTGTTGGGATTTTAGTTTTTTTTATGTGCATTATGTATTTAATCATACTAAAAAAATAAGGGTTTAACGAATTTATGTAGATCTAATTATTGTAAAGGGTTTTGAAGGTTTAATTTTCTACAATTGATTCATGTCCCCTCTCAGTTGTCTTGTTCATTTCAACATTTTTTGGTTACACAACCAGTGGATGTATATTTGAGTTGTATGGTGTAGTACAATTCTCACACTCCACTTGATTGAAGATAGCTTTTGGAAATCAATAGAGCATACAAAGCACTAAAAATATTAAATGATGATTACACAAAAAGACTTGAAAATATAAATAATATTAATGGTTGTTTAATTGAATTTTATAATGACTTGTGAAAATTCTTTAAACCATTACATTCTTATAACATTCCCAAACTACCTAGACTTCCTAATGAGAAACTAACTCCAAAATAAATATTTATTAAACCTAAGAAAAAATTCTTTAATAAAATTTGTAAACCTTAACTTTCCAACACGTCCCCTTAAGGTTTACATTGTAAAATAAAAATAAAAATAATGAAAAAAACTAAAACATGGATTGAGTGTAGTAGCCCAACTATAAGCCTATTTAGGCATCTCTTCCATATCTATTTTCTCATTTAAAACACCTTGAACTACTCATATCTAGGTTAATATATTGATTGAAGATCAAGTTTCCTTAGAACACCATAAAATACTTGTGTTTAGGAAAATTCCCTAGCTAATCACTAAATCTCCTTAGAACTCACCAAACTTTGAATTGAGACTAATTCCATTGTCTACATTAAAACTCCTCTTTTTGTGGATCAATACACACTCAATCACCAAAACTAATAAAATTATCAAGCCTAACTTGCTTCATGAAGGGAGACACACAAACTTATCTTCTCCCATTCATGAGTTCTTCTCTAAGTGAGAAGCTAGATCAAGATGA
Source organism: Sequoia sempervirens (assembly GCA_007258455.2). Lineage (NCBI taxonomy): Eukaryota > Viridiplantae > Streptophyta > Pinopsida > Cupressales > Cupressaceae > Sequoia > Sequoia sempervirens. The sequence continues at coordinate 9,362 of VDFB02089736.1, forward strand.
TACTATTCCTCTAATGTCTAGTGTCTCAAGCCTCCAATTGGAATTGCTTGGTTTTTTAAAAATATATTCATTGTCATTATCTTTGTGGGAAGAACCTTGATCATGTACTTGTCTTTCTTAAATTCAGTGAGTGGAAGACTAATTGTCACCTCACTGAATACCTCTGAGATTTTTATAGAAAGCCGAATCTTCTCTGAATTTAGGAGAAAAGGGTAGAAGAAAATGTAAACATAAAGCATAAAATGGCAATGCACCAAATTTTTTACAATGTTTTAAACCCAATATTTCCTATGAATAATATTTTTGACACAAAACTCCATAAACCTTCATTGTTGGGAAGAGAACGAACAACAAAGGCTAACTACAAGAACAATATAGTCTTTCAAATCTCCCCGAACGAAGTGTTCATTAAGGTCCAATCAAGCATAAAGATTTCCAAGGTTAACATAAAAACATTGAAAAATTGCATAAACTAGGCTCTCTCTTCTTACAACATAATATAACCAAAAAAAAACCCTTTAGAAAAATAGAGAAGTTCACATACATAGTTCAATTTTCATAGGTTATTATCCTACCATATAAGCCTACAACATGGAAATTAATTACTCAAACTACTTGAATTCAACTTAACACAGTGTTTCATTCAAAATAAAAACATATGGAAAGAACTTGATAAAGGCCATAACATGCACAGTCTCAAATATTTCTCCCAAATGGTTTGTGCTTGAATATAAGATGAACTTTAAAATAGAGGTTGGATGCCAATCTGATGATAGTTTGAAACATAAACAATATGGCATGCCAGAGAAAAGCAGTTTTACAAATTCTACTTTTTTGTTCCATTCAGTTTATCAATTTGATTTCATGCTTTCAATTTTATAGGTTTCATAGTGAGTTTGCATAATTTTTTGTATTTCTCCCTTTTGAAGCTTCATTTAATGGTCAACCCCCATCCAATTACACAAAGGAATCCACTAGCCATTCCTCAATCAGGTTGATTCACCTAAGGGTTGATAGTCTGTTGGTTTAGAGATCTAGTTTCCTAATGAATTGAAGTGTGAAATAGGTCCAATTCCATCTCCGAAAAGGTGGAAACCCCTATTTCCCTTTTGTTCATTTTGGTGAACCCAACCTTTGGACCCTTGAAATTTTGATTTGGAGATCATTGTAGCCCTAGATCTAGGTTGCATTAGCTTTGAATTAGATTTTCATTAGTTAAATTGCATTTAGGGATCCTAAATCTTGCATTAGAGAAAAATGCATATTATAGGTTGCATTTTTACATGTTGCATCCTTCAATTTCATTGGAAATATGTAATTGAAAATATTCAATTGAACATACGACCTAGACATATTGAAATTAACCCAGGATTTGATGATTCAGCCTTAATAATCTTAATTCGGACTCATACGCCCACCTTCGTGTATTAGTCCTTGTATAGGTCTAGTAATGTGGTGGGTATATCTGGGTAGCCCAACCTAAAAATAAATTTTATAGGGGACCACTTACATTTGTAGAGTGAATTAAAAATGTAAGTTGTTAGCACTGTCAACTATTGAAATAGAATCTAAATGAAAAAGCATATGCATTAGACTTAATTTTATAAGGATAAATTTATCTACAAGTATTGCATAGATAATTGTCTAGATTTAGGTCCAAATTAAAATTGGGGATTACCAATGCAATTTCTTACAATTTGTAATTAGATTGCATGGTTGTGGTATTTTATACATTTAGGGAAAATTTTAAATGGGATTACCGAGGTAGATTCTTACCATTTGTAATTAGTTTACTATAAGGATTGTACTTATATAGTCTCCTAACACTTCTCTTTTCATTATAGTTCTCTAATCATGATGTAATGGTGTGTTATGTTCTACATTTAGGGACAAATTAAAATGGGGGATTACTAATGTGTTGTGTTATTATTTAAAAAGAATTTCTTCTAGCTACAAAAGATTATTTTTTTTTAAGATTCCTTTTGTTCACATCCACATGATTATGATTTTTTAATTTTACAATTGAATTTTAAACAATGCTTAGATCACAACACGACTTGGGCACAATCGTTACCATTTTCCAACCCTCTTTTAAAATCTATTTTAAATTAGTGTTTCTTTATTAAGGATCAAATCGAATATAGCAATGAAGTCCTAAAACGCTAATGAGGTGCCTTCAACTCATAGAGTTCCAAAGAGCTCTTAAAGCAACAATCCTACCATCTAAGTTCTTAAAGCCACAATCCTTCTTGCCTCATTTTTTTGTTTTTGTTGATGTACTCAACTCATACGAGTTTATTTTTTTTAGAAATTAACTACAACAAAGGACTTGTAGTTTATGGCTCTAAATCACTTTTCCCATTTATTAAAAAATACATTTAATAGAAAATTAAGTTTAATGTCTTTGATGTCCATTGCACCCCAAGGTGTGATTCCTAGTCTTATTATTTTGTTGTTGAAAACACATTTTTCTTTAGTTGGTATTAGTTTTCCACAGTCCATCATAAGAACAAATGTATATTTCTAGATTAAACTGTATATGTTTTTTGCTCGACATTTCTCCTCTTCCTTATGATGGATCACTGAGTGTGTTCCAAAAATGTTGAGCAAAAAGTATACACAGTTTAATCTAGAAATATACATTTGTTCTTACATTCTTCTTTGCTTTTTTTACACTGTACCCCGTAGTCCATGGTTAAATTTTTAATCATAACTGCTGAATAAGTCTATTTATTATTATTAATTTGTGAAGGAAAAAATTGTCTAACTTTTTATTATTCTATTATGTTTATTTATTCAGCTATCCATTCTAATATTTTATTATTCATTTGTTTCATTTTGTAGCATCATACATTGTCACATTTAGCAATTTCACACTATCTAGACATTCATTTTTTCTTACAAAATTAATTATGATAATAATTTATGCATTTCAAGGTTATATTGATAAAATATATTTAAATTCTTGACATCCCAACAAGTTTGAGAAAAAAACACCTAGTCAAGGATGTGAAGTGCCCTTAACCTTAAAGGTGTCTTAATTCAAATTTGAATTTTGGTGTTAGTATTTGACAATTTTAAAAGATCCCAGATCAACCTATATTCAAAAAAATCAATTGAGATGCATATATAAATAGGTTTAATTCTCAATTGAACATTAGAAGAAAAGGAAAAAAAAAGAATGAACAAGGAGCTATTATGATCAAATTATGAAGATGCATTGATTTTTCCTCTACATGATATCTACAACAATCCATTGTATTTTTCAAACTAATCTCTTGTAGGTCTATCAAGCAATCAAGGCTTCCATCAATCAACCTTTGTGACAACTTGTGGTGTGACATCACTTCATCAAGGATTTCATACCTAAAGTAATATTTTCAATTATCATTTATCATTGCAATCAATTATTTTTTTGGCTTATGTTCGACCTAGGGCATGCCCTCTTAATCATCATCATTTTTTGTGTGTAGCTTAGTAGAAATCTTAAAACAAAGTCATATAATTATAATTTAAAATACAAATACTTTGAAGGAATTTTTTTATTCTCAATGTATGCAAGGGATAAAGTGTGTTTTCTATTTATCCTTTATTAGTATGTTTTCAAAGAAATCATGTTAGATAATTAATATTCACTTTTCATAAATAAATTTCATTTCATTAATTTAACTACAATCATGGGATCAAATCTTGCTAGTAAACTTTTCAAGGTATTCTCAATATTTTTTAAATTTTTCATTGTATCTCCATAATACTTTAGTTCATTCATGGGTGAGTGGAAGTTCATGAGAGAAAAATATAGTCAAAAAGGAATTTTTTTAGGTAAAACCTAGAGTTAGTTTTATTAGGGGTAGGAATTTGAATCACTTCTAGATAAATCTTAACAAGGTGTAAAACTATAGAATTTAGGATATTGAATTTTTTCAAATATACAATTTATTCTAATACTAAGATCATAAATACTAAGATCATAATCTTTTGTTAAAATTAAAGGATGTATAAAGTTAACATTTTTTCAATATTGATGAAGACAAAAATATTCATGTGTATGTTAGGGTTAAAAACTAGTAAATGAAAGTATTTTTCAAAATATTTTCCTAGAAAAATATAATTATATTTTAAGCTTGGGACACATTATTTTTATCAAATATTATAAAATTTATTATTTTATATAATTGATATAAAAAAATTAAAACCCTCTTGTATGTTGACCTTAATTTGACCTATAATATTCATAATATATATTTTTAATATGTTGAATTATGTCTAGGTGAGACTTGAAAAGTAGATTTTAACAATCAAATTTTATTAAAAAGATACAAAAAATATCATTTCTATTATATGAGAATTTTTGTTTCCAAATTAATAAATAATAAAAAGATTAGGTTTAAAGTTTCAAAAATATACATATTAAAAAAATTAAAAATGAATTTTTTATCCATATTGAAGTCAATTTTAGTAATAGACATGATCATACCATTGTACTTAGAGGTCCAAGCCTTTGATTTGGAATTCTAAGCCTAAAACCAAACTAGCATCTATGAAGTTTTTTTTAATTAAAATTTAATAGATATTAAATTAAATGGAAATGTAGTCATATTTAAAATGACAATTGAATATATTTTCAATAAATTCTTTGAAAAAATAACATTTATCATTTATAAAATAAATATCTTTTTTTAAGAAAATGGGTATTCTTTTATGTTGAAAGTGGATATCTATTTTGAAATGAATATCTATTTTTAAGAATAGTATATATTTATTTAAAATATATATATTTTATTGAAGATTAATTTTCCAAATCAAAATATATATTAATTTTTTTTTTCTAAATTAACTCCACATTTTCCCCTCTTTTTACTTAAACAATTCACCATACCCACTATACTCTAGAAAAAATCATTCATATTCTTTGATTTTTTTCAATTAATTTTTTTAAAATTTCCTTCTATGAATCTGCAATCTCACGATCTTCACTTTACTTGTTCCTTGTTAAGAACTTTGCAAGCTTTCCAAAGGTTGTTTAGGTTTAGGAGAAAATTCCACTCTTTCAAAGGATGGAATCTTCCCTTGTTTGATGGATGAAGAAGAAATCCTTTAAATTTCTTGTCTTAAAAGTAAAGGATTTTTAATTTTAGTACTTCTAATATTCCTAAATTTCTCTTCTAAACTTTTGTTTTGAGAATCCAAAATGCTAGTATTCATTATTTCTATTAAAACATATTAAAAAATACTTACATAGTTCAATTAGCTTTGGGAGGAATATAAAAGTTATGCATGCAATATAATAAATAAATTATAGTGAAATCAAACATCAAACCATTGTTAAAAAAAAACAAAAATTATAGAAAATTTTTAATTTAATACACATAAAAATTAAAATTAAATATTTTTTAAAATATTATCTTATAAAGATAAATATATTACATTTTTTTATAAATTTTTCACTTCAAAAATTTGCATACATATAAATATACACACCATTTATTTTATAGAATCTTTAAAGATCCTATTGAAAATTGAATTGTTACATTAAATTTCTTTTAAATATTATACATATTTTCATATTTTCATATATATACATACATATATATATAAAACACATACATACACATATATATACATATACATATACATACATACATCATTGTCTAAGTTAAAAACTTATAGAAGATCCTATTTAAAAGCTTAACTTCTATTTTAAATTTATTCTATATCATCACACATGTTTTAAAAAAATAGTATTATATAAATAATAAATAGTTTTTTTTTTTTACCATGAAAACCAAAAACCATAATTTTAGTTTTACTTGGTTTTATTTATATTTTAATTTAATTTTAGATGTATTTGGTAGCAATGCAAACAAAGTGGAAAGTTTGATTTATCAATATTTTGAACCACTAAAAATGTCATCAAAACATTGTTTTAATTATTAGGTGAGATATTATTAATTATTTTGTTGTGTTGTAAGTTTAAGAATTATGAATTTCAATTTGTTTACTGATGTCTAATTTAATGAGTTGAGTTTAAACAATTAGTGTATTGTATTTAACGTATTGGTTGTTTATGGTGGCACCATAGTAGGTTTTCCATGTAAAGAGCCAATGTATTGACCACAATGCATCAATTATTTGTACAAGACAAACTTAAAATTGCTCATTAATAATTGTAATTACAAATTAGTAGCCTCAAATTGAATCTAGCAACTAAATCACTTATTTAATGACAAAAGTAATGACTAAAAGTAAAAGCTATAAAAAGAAAAGTCAAAAACATATCTAATAAAAAAAAGATGGAAAACTAAGACCTTAATTTGATTATTGACTTTTTTATGAAACAACAATTTTATTATAATTACCTATTCAAACTTGTTTTGAAATAATAAAATATACTTTATTATTAAAAATATATAAATAAAAATATATATAAACTAATAATTCAATCCAAAACATCTTTTCATATAATACTATCTTAAAATTATAAGAATACCTAAATATAACTATATAACCATCCGACACATTAAAAACTATGTATGAGTCAATATGTTTGAACTATATATGGGTCAATATGCTTGATTAACAACTACGCTCTCCTGATATAAAGCTATGTATAGTTGTTAACATGAGACATGAATGGTGCTGCGATGTGGGCCAGGTCTAGTCACTTCCCCGTTTTGAACACCGACCGAAGCTTCCTACATAAACAAGCCTCTCTACCTCCAACGTGTAAACAGCAAAGGGCTATTGCTCAACAAAGAGAAATAATGTCCAATGTTTATCCACAACAGGATAGTCATACCACCGGACAAAACACTGCTCCACAACTATTCACTGTTTGGAAGAAACCCCTGCTTTTCAGAGGCGCCGGTTTTTCAGTGTTCGATTCATCTGGTAGCCTTAGCTTGAGGGTTGAAGACTATACTCCCACAGTTAAAAGCCAACTGCTTCTCCTGGATGCTTCTGGAAATCCACTTCTCCTACTACGCCACAAGGTGTTTCTCAATTCATTTGCTTATCATTTCATTTTACTGATTAAATTGCCAGTATTTATCTAGATCGCTTGTAAACAGCTGACAGGTTGTGTCAAATTGGAATTACTGTCGAATTCATACATGTGGGCAGGTCATTAGTTTCCATTATAGATGGGAAGCCTTCTTCCTCTGCAATAAAGAAAACAAAGTGCGGGTGTTCACCATCAAGAGATCGTTCGTTATGTCTGCAACGACATCTGTCGATGTGTTTCTTCCTTCTTACACAAAATATTTGAGAGGGAAGTATGATTACCACATTCAGGGATCCTTCAGAAAGCATACCTGTGCAATTTATAAACGTTCACGAATCATGGTGGAAAAGATATGTAATCTAGACACTATTTTTTGAAGGAATGCAATGGTAAGGGAAAAAAATAAAACTCACACAGAAATGAAAAACCATGATATTTTATATTGATCTAATCAAAACAGTTTTACATAACAACTACCATTGCATTCTCCATACATATTGACATACAGCATTACAACTTAGATTCAAATTACAGCTTGAGCTTCTTCTACATGGCAACCATTCACTTCCATTCATCTTTGACTGACTACAACTTACAGACATTACAAAGACTTCATAACAGACTATTTTATTCCCTTACAGCTCTGCAGATCTAGACTCTGCTGGGAGAATACTTAGCAATAACAAGAAGATTTCATTATATAGAAAACCATTCCTCGGAGAAAGCTTGCACAACAAGCAAAGTAATAAAGTACATTTTAGAAACTTGACTGCCAAGTAAAAGACTTTCCAACCAAAAATCCATTCAAATACCAATTTGAGATTTGTGTTTATTGTTGGTGGAGATACGATTGCTGAATAGAGGATATGGTGATGTCAGGAGCATTTAAGTGAGTAGGTGTGATTATAATCTCCAACACTCTCCCTTAATCACAACTACAAATATTGATTTCTTTCTTAATCTCTTTCACTGATGTTTCGACATCTACAATCTTCAATCTTCAAATTCTAGGAATCAAACCTAGGAAATCCCATTTTGTTGTTGGGATGCTCTACCCATGAGCTCTGGCCCTTTTTGGTAACTATTCCATCATAGGTTCAAGTGTTATGTACCTATTTTATCTACACCTCCCATAGAGACACACTACTGGTGCTCAGGGATCCTAGCATTAAATTGGCTCTGTTGGCCTTATTCGCAAACCTTTTAGACAAGTGGTTTCAGATGACCACAAACTCACATACTGGTGGTTTCAGATTATCATGAAGTCATTGAGAAATGGTTTTAGATTACCAACAACTAGAATTATGGGGAAGCAAATGCTGACTTGAAACTCAGACTAGTATCCTCCTTTAATTTTTTGATCTCCTTTGTCAAAATCTCTCCTTATTTGATCAACAGACTTTAAATATGCTCTCAATCTAACTCTTCTCAATCAAAATGCTTATACAACTTCCTCTATAGAAACAACATGCTATGACATCCTCTACTTAGGCTCTCTTGACACTATGACCTTCTTTAACCAAAACTAAACTTCATTTTCAAACAACTTAACAATCACCCTCAATTTTTAACATCAAATTCTTCAACTATTGCAGTAGTTTCTTCAAGCACTTAACTGATGGTCTTCAGAACTTTTCTTTCTTTATGTATGTGGCTTCCCCTCAATCAGCTTTAGGAGCAATCAAGAGCCATCGGAAGCTTGAATTACACCCTTAGGAGCTGAACTTTTTCTAACACTTCTTTCTTACACTATTCTTCAGACGTAAGGTATGGCCTCTAATAGAGGTGTTTCTTCTCAAAACTACTTCATGATAGAATCTATATATTTCTTTTTAAAAAATGAACACCATTTGAAAGATTAACATGACTCTAATTTACCTTTGGGATGACTACATAGTCGGTTGGGTTTTTGATTTACTCTATCTTCCTTCTTGCTCTCAAACTACCACATCCTTGGATATGAAAATCTTCTCAGCAACTTCTTCTCCAATAGCCGATTTATTTTGTGTCTTTAATGGCTTCTTCTGCACTAAACAACATTTGTAACTAGTTCACTAGCAGTATTCGTGGCTTCCTTTAAACTCTACGATATCTTTTCTTTTGCAAATCTTTTTTGTGCCTATGACTTTTGGCAGCTTTTCTTTGCACGATCTCCTTGGGTGGCTTCTTGTTGACTTTTAATCTCCTTTGACAATGACTGGCAAGAGGGACAACTTCCTCCCTTTGCAACAATAAATTTCCCTTCAATATTTTCTAGCGACTTCAACCTTCGGCAAAGATGAGATCTCCTTTGACTAAAATCTTGAATTCTGCATCACCTCCAATCTTTAGAATGGCTGAACTTTTTACACCAATTTCCTCCTCCAATCGATAGATGGGGATACATTAGCAATCTTCCCAAACCAATGAACAACTATCCCTTAGGATTGCAACTGGATCTTCAATAAACAAACAACTAATTTTCATTTTCTTCTCATGACTACAAACCCTCAATTCAACTCTTTTTGGATCTAGTCCAAGCTATTTTTCTTGTACTAGCCTCTTCTCAATAGCCTATGCACCTCATAACATACAACACAAAACCCAAAACACTCTACACCCAGTGAGCCTGATCGACATAGCTCTGATACCAAATGGAGGAATGCAATGGTAAGGGAAAAACATAAAACTTACACAAAAATGAAAAACCATGATATTTTATATTGATCTAATCAAAACAGTTTTACATAACAACTACCATTGCATTCTCCAAACATATTGATATACACCATTACAACTTAGATTCAAATTACAACTTGAGTTTCTGCTACATGAAAACCATTCACTTCCATTCACCTTTGACTCACTATTGCTGACAAACATTACAAAAACTTCATAACAGACTGTTATATTCCCATATAGCTCTGCGGAGCTAGACTTTGTTGGGAGAGTACTTAGCAATAACAAGAAGATTACATTATATAGAAAACCATTCATTGGAGAAAGCTTTCACAAGAAGAAAAGTAATAAAGTACATTTTAGAAACTTGACTACCAAGTAAAAGACTTTTCAACCAAAAATCCATTTGAATGCCAATTTGAGATTTTCCTTTAATGTTGGCGGAGATACGACTACTGAATAGAAGATACAGTGCTGTCAGGAGCATTTAAATGAGTAAGTGTGATTATAATCTCCAAAATTTTTGACTAAGTATTTTTACTAAGTAAAGTGCACAAAAAGATTGAATTTCAAGCCATTTTTTGCAAGTGAGATGGAAGGAAAGTTGTGATATGTTAATGGAGAAGGACATGTTTAGTGTGGAGATATATATCGTGGTTTTGATCTAGCTCTGGTTATGAGTTGGATCATGGTGGTCGATCATATCAACAGTGAGGATCTTTGTGTTGTTACAAAGGTGGCGCACCACTGCGCATTCAGATCCTATCAATTTCTTAAGATGGTTGATATCAAAAGAAAGGGGATTTGCATAGCCAATGAAGTTCATGTTAAGGAAGCTTTTGCTCAAAATAAAACATTTCAACATGAACCCATGAATGAGAGCATTCTCCATAGTTAACGTATATTTTTTTTAATGCTTTTTAAAAATATTAATATACAGTTTAGGGATTATAATTCACTACATATGGTGCAGTGTTTTGTTATTGTTTGAGACTAATTTGTACTCAATACATTTTTTATCTGCAAACTTTACTGCTTTTAAATAATTAAAGAGAGATATGTCTTTTAACATGTGTTAATAACTAAAGTTCTCATATGAAAATATAAAAGGTAAAATTTAAATGTAAAGAAAATTCATGCTATTGTTAGTTGAAGTTTTCTTTCTCACAACAACA
>VDFB02089738.1:0-12121 GCA_007258455.2 Sequoia sempervirens
AGAAAATTAACATTTAAACCCTAAGAACACAAAAACATCTCATTGTAGATATCATAGATTTTTTGGACATAGTACTGATGAGTGTCGTGCTTTGAAACAAATATTTAAAATTTTTGATATCATAAAGATAGTCCCTTAAAAGGGTGCATCCCACTCCTTGCCATGTAATAGTTGTAGGATCATTACATTCTCACTATTACATGTTATACCTCCATTGCAAATCATTCTCTTTATTGCAAGGAGCTCATTCTCATCACTTAGCTCAGCTCATCCTTGTCTTTCACTTAGTGGGGGCAAGGGGTTAGTTAGCCTTGTCCTAGTTTTCATACATGTTGATGTCCCTTTGGCTAGTTGTCCACTTTCTATTTATACTGATTGAGATTGGGATGTAGACGACCTACTATAGGTTGACTCACATGTACCTTATTAGTATTTTTCTTTATTTTCTTTTTCATGTTCTTGTATGTGATTGCATGTGCGTAATGTGATTCCCTGTGATGTTTCATTTGATGCATTTCTCTCTCTTTTTGTGCATTCCTCTATATGTTTCTACATTATTTTCTATGTTATAAAAACCTTTATATTTTTCCATTTTTCTTGTGTTTTCCTTTTGGGGATGATGCAAGGCATCGAGACATTTAGTTCTCTTGCATGTTGACTTGAAGGATTTTTTTTTTTCTCTCTTTGTTTCATTCTTCTAGTTCTATGAGTATTTGTGGAATGATGATAATTCTAAGCTTTTAAATAAAATTATAGAAAAGACATACTAACTCTAGATCCATAGATCCCTTATGTATTTTTGGGGGCAACCCTTCCCTTATTTTTCATGATGCAACTTTATTTTAGAAACATATGACTTTGCATAGGGTTTTCTGAGGAAAGCTTTCATTTCTTAGGAGACAACATTAGCTACTTTAAAGCAGTTACTTATAGTAATGGTGTTAGCAACTGCTTTAAAGTGGGGGGCATACATCGATGACATCTTTTGAAATTTTGCATATTCCATGGCATGATTTTCTTTTTTCTTGTGACATGTCCTTTTCTTAGTGGTGTCATTAGATTTGATATCCTCCAAGTGTACAATATTTATAAGCATACGATTTCCCTTGGTGGCATGATGCGAATAAGGCATCCCATAAGTGGTGATATGATATTCTTAAATCATCCTCTCTTGGAGACATTAGGCGCAATGTTCCCTAAGAAGAAGATCTTACACAAAAAGAGAAAAATCCCATTTAACAAAAACCTATAGACATAACATTCAAAACAATAGCAATGTGGTGCCTTATTGAGGTTTTCAGGAGGACAATTTTTGGTATGTTATGGGAGGTTAATATAAAATATTAATATTAATATTAATAATATTTAATATTAATTCTATCATTTTCCACCTCATTGGGATAACTCACCTAGTGGACGGCTTGAGGTTCCTCTACCCCAGAGTGAGCACACATGTTACAAAAAAACAACATAGATATGTTCAACATCGTGTTGGACTATCAAAGCTTGATCCCTTTTCATGGAAAAACAGCCTAGATGTGTTCCACATTGCATTGGACCATTGAAGCTTGATCCTTTTTCTTGGACTAACAGTCACGTTCCACATCGAGTTGGAATTATTGAACCTTGATCCTTTTTTTTTCCTTTTTCTTGGTCTTTGATAAGGTATGACTATGTATCTTTGTTACTATTGCATACTTAAGTGTCTTGAATGTCTTTAGTGTGATTTTTTCATGGGGGAAAACTCTCACTAAAGTGGGGGCAAAATATAGCATCGATAAAAATAACCCTTTTTCACACTAAGTTTGGGAATGAATAATTAATGATAAAATGGAATTAATTGTGCCTTATTTAGGGTGTTGTAAAGTGTTTTCTTACACTTTCACACTAATCTAGGGATTCATTAATTAATTGAGGCTAATTAGAGCTTAATTGGCCCCTTAAATTCAAGTCCAAGCCTTAGTTATTGCATTTTTCGAAGGATAAATCCCAACACTCATTAATAATGTTGCATAATATTTAATTTGGCAAAGTTTGATTTCTAGGATAGTGACCTAGGACCCATTTGACACCTGGAAAATGGGTCCCCACTATGTCCTAGGACCCCCTTTTGGCATATTATTTCACCTCCCTGAAACTTGGTCCTAAAAAAATGTGCTAGGACCCATTTGCCCAAGGTGGTGTGATGTCGGCTTGTGTTATTTGAATTTTGAGATTAAATCTTAAGGTAAGTATAAATATAAGGTTATTTTACATAGTTTCATCTAAAACATCCTAAGAGTTCACAAGAGCATTTCAAGAATATTTCAAAGGAATTGAAAGGCATATTATTAAGGTTTTATTGCCACATTCAAGATCGTACCATCATGTCAAAGGCATAGTGCATCAAGCATGTAGTTGAGCTTATGTGTTGATGTAGTATTGAAGATCCATTTGCAAGCATTGTTTCAAATACAATTCAAGATCAAGATCTACATTCTACATGGCCACTTCATGTTAGATTGTTGATTTGCATTCCAAGAATTCATCCAAGGTATCATTGTTTGATGTTTGATGTTTGATGTTCATGTTTCATTATTTCATCACAAGGTTTAATTACCTAAATGAGGTTTGACCAAGGAAAACCCCTATTCCCTAACAATCAACATTTTTTTCTTCTCTTTGATGTGTGATTGCAGGTTTCTAGGTTGAAGATCAAGTGGAGAACAAAATTTGGAAAGTTGTCAAGATTGAAAAGTTATAAAAGTTTTCATCTATCTTGCAAGATCACAAAATTTTTCCTATAGAATTAATTTATGACTTTTGGGAGCTAGTTATTTGGGAGTTGGAACTATAGACATTGAAGAAAAAAACCTAGAAATCAATTTTCAGAAACCCTAGTAGGGACCTATTCACCACCTTGGGTGAATGAGTCCTTAGTGACCCCTAAAACAACACCTTTTTAGCAAGGTACACATTATTTTAGCATATTAAAACCGAACCTTCTTATTGTTATAATAGTTAGGATTAAGTTTTGATTGTTATTTATGCATTTTATCTCTCATAATTGAATGAAATATTAGAAGAAAAATATAGTGGTTTATATCATTTTGTTAATTCATTTTGATATAAACCCCATTTTTCTTCGTTTTAGTTCATTCATCATTCCTTTCATGTTTCGTTGTTTCAATTTAAGGTCCAATTACAAAAATGGGGTTTGACTAAAGTAAAACCCCATCCACCAAAAAAAAAAAAATTTTACCCTCTTGTGTATGTGTAGGTTCATAAGTTTAAAGAAAGTTGAAGATCTCAAAAGAGAAATTCTGCAAAAAATGCATTTGTTGTCTCCTTTGTTGTCAAGCCATGAAAACTTAGGTCCTAAATTTATTTTTGGCTTTCTGACAATTGAATATGGGGAATCAAGAGTGCAGACACTATTCTCGAGGACTGTAAAATGAAATTTTACACCTCTCCAAAAGGACCCATTCGCCTATAGGTGAATGAGTCCCTAACCCTCTAAAACAAGCTTTTTGTGACAGATGCACAGTATTTAGACCTTCTCAAATCTTTCAATTTTTTTTTGTTTCTATCTATGTTATGCTTTAAATTGAGCATCCAAGTGTTAGCTTGCATAATTGTGGTGATTTACTATTTTTAGTTTTTCTCCCAAAAGTGTTGTTCAGGCTAATACCCCCATCCTCAATCATAAGGAAACTAGCAGATTCCCCCATTGAGTTGATTCCCCTAAGGGTTGTAAGTCAATTATTTGTGGGAATCTCATTTACTAATGAAAATAAAAAGATAGGTTAATCACCCCCATTTTCCCCATTCCACATTTTGATAAACCTATTTTTCTATGTTTCATTTTAGTGAACTCGACTCTATACAACAAAATTTTGAAAATCAGATTCCATTTCATCCCTAGATCTAAGTTTAGCACAAAGTTTGCATTAGATGCATTACATTTAGGGTTCTTTAAACTTGTATTAGTGAAAATTGAATTTAGGGTATAATAAATTGCATGTTTGCATCCCTTAAATCTATAGAAAATTTAAAAAATTGCATTAGGTTTGTATTAATCTTGCATTGTACTTGCATCAAGATCATTATTCAGTCATTTAAGTTCATATTTAGGTTCAAATTGTTTTCTAAAAATAGACATCTTATTCATCATTTGACCTTATTTTCACTTGCATTTAGACTCCCTAATCTAGAAAAACCTATTATAGAAATCTTTGTTTGCAACTAGAAACAAAAATCACATATAGAAGCCCATAATTTAAAAATTTCAACTTTTAATTTAACCCTAAGAAAGGAACCATTCACCTATGGGAGAATGAGTCCCTATACAAACATTATGAATAATTTCTAAGTGAATTTAAATTTATCTTTTAGCTTCATGTTTTTGTTGTTCAAACAATATTTTGAAAATTTGAAAAATAGTTAGTATATGTGGAAGAAAAGGTGTTCTTATGTCTAATTTGTTGCAAAATAATAAAAATTCTATAGCATTTTAATATACAAAATCATCAAACCTATAGGAAAATTGTTACATTCTGAAGCATTGTATAAGTTGGATAGATTACTTTTCATTTTAGGCACACACTCAAAATTCACAATGTTAGTATTTTTCCTTTCCAAGTATGCCAAGAAAAACCTCAACAAGCATGTTAGTCATTATCCAAATATCTTTCCTAGTTATGAGTGTCTCTTAGTGCAAGAGAGTGATATTGTTGACATGTTCCATAATTTCACATTTCCTATCCTTCACTCATCTCCTAATATCTCTCCTATTTGAGGGAATGATGTGATAAAAGAAGATGCAAGAATATGCAATCATGATAATCATAGTTTCTCTTCTCCCAATACCTCTCCTACTTGTGACGAAGGTATTTTGGTGTTAGAAGATACACCCATTTAGAGTCATGACATTCTTGAAAGCTCCTCTTCTAAAAACTCTCCTACTTGGGAATATATTATGGCAAATGAGAATGAGATCATTGATACATTTCTTAACATCACTTTACCTAGTCTCCATTCATATCCAACTCATGGGAATGTTTTAGTGAAAGAGGATGCAATCATGGAAAATCATGAAAATCACATTTGTTCTTCTCCTAATATCTCTCCTATTTGTGAAGAAGATATTTTAGTGTTAGAAGATCCACTCATTGAGAGTCATGAGAATCTTGTTTCTCCCTCTCCTAATTCTTCTCTCACTTGGGAAGATATAATTGAACAAAAGGATGCAATCATTGGTAAGCAATAAAATAATATTTGTTCTTCTCTTGATACCTCCCCTATTTGTGATGAAGTTATCTTACAAAATCTAACCATGGAATGTGATGAACATCTTGTTTTCTCGTCTCCTGAAAACTCTTCTATTAGGGAAGATATCATGGTGCAAGAAGATGATAGAATGGATACATTTATTTCAAACAATAGTAATATGACTTCATTAAATGAAGATGATGAGGTGACATTAGAATCCACTTTAGTAAAAGATCATGAAAATGAGGATAAATATTTTGAGGTTCTGAACATTAGATATCCCTTGAGTCCTCCTACAAGTGGACTCTAATCATTAGACCTCTCAAGTCATCTCCTAAGCCACTTCTTACCATTTATCCAGCCTCACACCAACACCAAGTCCAAAATGAACTTGTGTTTATCATAAGACCACCTCAACACAATGTTTCACAACAACCAAGTTGTAATACCGTTGCTCACACATATAACACAAGGAATAATAGGCAACCACAAACCACTCCCATTTCTTTACCATTGCCTCAACCTATCTTTCCTAGTTCTCCTCATTTTCCTTTACATAGTGTAAAGGAGTATGATCTTGTTGAACTAAAAAATACTCCTGCTTATGTGATCTTGTTGAAGCCTCACCTAGTTATTATAACATGCTTCAAAGTTCTTTACAACAAGTTGTTATCCCTCCTAGTGTGCAACCAAATGATGTAACAACCCTAATTCAAGGTATGAACTTGGACAACATAGACATTACTTTCCATCAAGATGATTTACCTCTATTAGAAGTACAAAAAAAAATGAGGCTTTGATGATAGCACGACTCAAATTAATAGATTTGGAATAAAAAGAACTCTCATCGATAATGGTTTGATGCTCAATGTTTGTAGTGTAAACCTTATAGATAAAATTGGAGCGGAAAAAGGCCAAATTCAACCAACCTCTTTATCTATACGTGGTTTTGATAATGTGGGAAGTCAATAGGTCTTGGTGTGATAATGTTACCTATGAGAGTTGACAAAGTCACATTGCAAACTCCTATCCATTCCATCCCTAGTGATCTCATATAATATACTCTTAGGCAGACCATGGATTCATGCAATGAATGTGGTGCCTTCCACATTACATCATCCAATGAAGTACACTCATAACAATAAGGTTTATATGATAAAATCTAATACTAATTCTAAGAGTTGTTTACAAATTAAAAAAAGAATGACAAATTATCCTCTTACAACATTGATACCAACTTCAAAAGAAGAACTTATGCAAGAGGAAGAAAAAGAGAACAATATTAAAAGTCACAAAGCTATTGGATGATGATTAGGGTTCATTGGATTTCATGCCTACATTCATGGGAGAATACAATATTACACAAAAACCATGGAAAGAGAAAGAAACAGACATAATATCCACACAAGCTCTAGGTCATCAAAAGCATGTGAGTCCACAAATTTTAGCGAAGAAGAGGAAAACACAAATTATACATCCACATATGAAAAGTGTGATTATGAGCAACCACCAAATCAAAAAGTGATGGAGAAGCTTTATGGAAGAGGTTACAAACTTTTGAAACAACTTTATTATAATGGAAAAGGATGTGGTGCTAGAGAACAAGGTGTCATTGTCCCTATAAACCATAGCACATAAGAAAAAACAAGTGGTCTTGGTTATTGTCCCTCAAAAGAAACATAAGAATCAAATAAATCTAAGCTTAATATCAATATCATCACACAAAAGATTCCTAGGACATCTTCAACCACATATCTTAGCAATGTTTGGGGTTCATTAGATTTTACACCATCCTTTAAGGGAAATTAAAAAATCTCATAATCTAAAGATTCTTGTGTATGTATGACACCTTGTAGTAAGCAAGAGATAACTTTGTCACAAAATAAAGGAACAACATCTACTATTGATAAAGAGAGTATCTTATCAAAAATTCTCCAAGATCACGTGATATCCCTTCCTACAAGAAAATGAAAGAAATTTTACAACAAAAGTTCATTTTGTTCATATCATTGAGTTCATGGTCATTCAACTAATGAATGTAAGGATTTGAGTGATAAAATTCAACATATTAAGGATTGTGGTGCTCTTCCTTGTGTTGATGCACCTATTTCCTCTAATTGATATTGATTTTCATCCTATAATGTTTCTCATCACTATGTTGCATTGGTACCTTTATGTGTCTTTCTCATTACCATTCATGGTGGTACAATCTTAGGTACAACCAAATTTCTCTTGGTAGCAACATGATAGCTCGATTGGTATGGCTCCCTTTCAGGCACTATATGGCTGTCCCTACGGGACTCTATTAAGTTGGGGCCATCTTGAGGACAGAGTTCTCCTAGGTCCTGAAATGCTTCAGGACATGGAGTAGCAAGTAGCTCACATCAAAGAGCATCTTGTGGTAGCTCAGGATATACATAAGAAATTCATTGATGCACATATAGTTGACCGTTAATTCTTTGTTGTTGATCGAGTCTTTCTGAGAGTGCGACTGAAAAAGAACCCAATTTGTTATGGAAAGGGTTCCAAGCTCGCACCTTTATTTTTTAGATCATTTGAAGTCCTAGAGAGGATTGGCCTCGTTGCTTATCACCTAGCATTTTCGTCCAATCTATCACAGATTCATGATGTGTTTCATGTTTTTGTACTTAGGCCATATTATATGGATGCTTCTCATGTACTTGATTGGAATGCTCTATAGATCAAGGATGGGTAGTTAGCACTCGAGCTTGTGGCCATGCTCCAACATCAAAGATTCACACTCAGGGGCAGAGATATTGAACAGGTGCGGGTTTAGTGGGACCTGAATGATAAGACTTCGGTGACATGGGAGGATGCATCCCGTATTAGAGAGGCTTACCCATATTTGTTTAGTGGCTTCCAAGAGTAAGCCTTGTTTTAGGGGGGGAGGATGTAATACCCCTCATGTTGTTGAAAATATTAGATACTCTTTGTGTTGGTTTTGTACATGGTTTGTGATGGTGATTAGTTCACCGTTTTGGTTGTGTGTGGATTCATAGTTTAGTTGGTTTGATGCACATGATATTACTTATGATGCTTGATGATACATAACATGGTGATTATATTATTTGGTTATCTTATGGCTTTCTTTAAATAATATATGTGGTGATGTTGTGGTTTATTATTGTTATGGACTCTAATGTGTTTTCTAGTGAGTCTTGGTGAAAGGAAAGAGTAACATCACTCGCTCGCGAGTGCCTTGCTACCCTAGGATTACCTTTCATGGTGTGTCTATAATGGAGATTTACATGCTACTTGACGTTTGTTTTTATGCAGGATGCAGGCACAAGACACCGACTCCACCTGCTTAATAGGTTTGAGTGTGTCCTGTAAACCCAATGGGATTGATCTTAAAAAGGGAGTTGATAAGGAAGTGTCCCCGTCCCAAGTTCGTCACCTTGTTGTGAATCTTATGGTGTCATTGTCTCGAACTCATCTTTGTTTTAGTATGGGTTAGTGCTGATTATTTATTTTAGTTTGTAAATATTTTCTATTTGATTAATCTCTATTTTATATGTGATTAATTAATGTTATTTAGTTGATATAATTATTTCGAGGTAATTGTAGTTAAGTTTTAATTGATTAAATTTTCTTGAATTAGTGAATAGTTTAAATATAAATTTTAGATGCTATTATGTGAATTGGAATTTTAAATTTGCATAAAGTAAATGATATTAATTTTTAAATTTTTAAATTAATTAAATAGCATAAGTTCTTTATAATTATCAAAAGAAAATAACTAAAAGTTAGTTAAAAGATATTTAGAATAGTTACGTGAGTGAGTAGAAATTGAATGCAAAAAATCTTGTTAAAAAATATTTTCAGAGAGAATATTGGGGCATAACTATGAAAGGAAAGAAGTCACTTCATGGAGGAAATTGGGTAGAAAATTATTTTTTGGGGTTTTTGGGTTAATAATTGGGAAAAGTTTTTCAGGAATATTTTGGGGCTCCGTATTTTGCATCTTTTTGGAAGTGGAGATTTTGGAAAGGGCTTTGTAAATTGAACTCTAAAGGTGAAGCTTTGCTCCAACCTTCATTTCTTTAAGCTTCAGGAAAACAGGTTGCTTTACTGTTTATTTATTTATTTTGCTGTTTTGAAAAGATTGCCTATATATATTCTATTCTATAGAAATTTTGTTAATTTTGTAAAAGTTGAGAAATTGTCTGTAGAAAAGGAAATGATTATTTTGTAGAAGTTTTGTTTCTAAATTGGAAAGATTGTAGGAAATTGCCATGAATTTGTTAAAAGCTTTTGTAGAAAAGTTTGTTGAAAGATTCTCTGTAGAAAATTTGTTGACAGCTTCTATGTATGAAGTTTTGTCATGATTATTTTAGCGCCTCTATAGAAAAAATTATAGTGAAATAAGAGGAACCTCATCAAAGGTTATTTTCAAACAATAGAAAAACACAAAGGAAAAATAATAGAGATATTTTAAAATCTCCTAGAAATTAGATTCAAAAACTTTCCTTTAAAATTTGGGGAAAACCCATATTCCTATTGCCTGTAGAAGAATAAGGTTTTTAAATATATATATTTGTTTTTTTCTTTCATATAAATTTATTTTGTGTCCAAAATATTATAGACAGGGGACTGGTTTTTTTGTGTCTTTTAGAAAAAAAGATGATATAACAGAAAGTCTGTTTCTAGGGTTTTGTTTTAAAATATATATATAAATTTTGATTGAAAAAAAATTATATTAAAATATAAGGAAGGGGGTCGGCTGATGTCGTACCTCCCCACTTACCTGTGGGGCTATACGCAGCCACCACGACTATGTACAACAACTGTAGGCTGCTGGGCGTAGCCATGGTGAGGCTACGGCCAACCCACAGGGAGGTATGTAGTACCCATACGACTGCATCTTTATTTATTCAAATGTTTTTTTTAAGTTTTTATTTAACTTAGTTTATAATATATATATTATATATATATATATATATATATAAATTTGCAGTGAGTTATATGGTTGATTTTATAATGTGATTAAATGCATGATTTTTAAATATTAAATTTATATATATGTATTTGTATGTATATATGTATATATACACACAAAAGTGTAAGTGTGTGTTAGGGTTAGAGATGGAAGATCTAACAATTAAATGTAGAATTATATAATAAACAGAGAAACTAAAACATGCACAGAATAAATCATAACATAATTTAACGTGGTTCACCCAATCTGGGCTAAGTCCACCAAACCGCATCCATCCAATACTTTTATTATCTAGTGAAAAACCTATTACAATCTTGCGAATAATCGTGTTTTTCAACATACTGAAATACCCATCCGAACCCCTTTTTACCAAGCTTAGAAGCTTCCAGATTTTAGGGTTCTACAAAATCGGATTTTTCTTTTTTCATTGATTTTTCCCTTTTTCGGTGATCATGCGAAAAAGTATACCAGGATGTACAGTATACCATGGGCTATACAGTATAGCATGATCAGTCACCACATACCAACAATCTCCCACTTGGAGACTGATCAGGCTCCATACCAACACAATCTCCCACTTGGAGACTGATCCTGGATGACATTGCTGCAATTACAGCTCCCACTGGAAATAAGTACCTTGTACCTTGTTGCTCTGTTATACTTAAATTCAACCTTGAAGACCAACCAAAGTTGAAGAGGAGCTCAGCTTCTCCTTTGTCACCACCTTCATAAACATATCTGCTGGATTGACATCTGTATGTATCTTGTCCAACTTGACCTGTCCATCCTCCAACACAGAACGAATGAAATGATATCTCAACTGTATGTGTTTTGTTTTAGAATGCAAAGCAGAATTCTTTGCAAGATGTATAGCACTCTGACTGTCTGTAAATAAGTAATTTCCAGCCTGTTGTTTCCCCAACTCATCCATGAAAAGTTGCAGCCATATCATCTCCTTTGCCGCCTCTGTTGCAACAACATACTCTGCCTCTGTGGTGGATAAAGCAACCACCTTCTGCAATCGAGAAATCCAACTCACTGCTATACCACCAACTATAAATACATAACCTGTGGTACTCCGCCTGGTATCTATATCCCCTGCCAAATCTGAGTCAACATAGCCCTTTAAATTAGTGTTAGAGCCCCCAAAACATAAGCATTTACTAGATGTACCTCTCAAGTACCTAAGAATCCATTTTACTGCATTTCAATGCTCAACTCTGGGATGACTCAAATACCTGCTAACAACTCCTACAGCATGTGCAATATCTAGTCTTGTGCATACCATGGCATACATCAAACTACCTACAGCTGAAGCATATGGTACCTTGGATATTTTTTCTTCCTCCTCTTGTGTCTTTGGACACATATCCTTAGTCAATTTGACATGACTAGGCAAAGGTGTGCTGACAGCTTTTGCATTCTCCATATGAAATCTCTGCAACACCTTTTCAACATAATTAGCCTGAGATAAATTTTTTTTTCTGTTTTTCCTATCTCTATGAATTTTCATACAAGGATTTGTTTTGCTGCCCCCAAATCCTTCATAGCAAAAGACTTTGCTAACTGTTGTTTCAACTCTCTTATATGGTCCATGTTAGACCCAACTACAAGCATATCATCAACATATAAACACAAAATAATGTAGCTATCATTATCCAACCTCTTAAAATAAACACAATGGTCAGAATTACACCTGTTGTAGCCTTGCTCAGCCATAAAACTGTCAAATTTCAAATACCATTGCCGAGGTGCTTGCTTCAAACCATATAAACTTTTCTTCAATCTGCACACTAGTTTCTCCTTACCTTTGACCTCAAATCCTTGTGGCTGTTCCATATATATTTCCTCTTCCAAATCACCATGGAGAAAGGCTGTTTTAACATCAAGTTGTTCTAAATGCAAATCTTC
>VDFB02089739.1:0-19954 GCA_007258455.2 Sequoia sempervirens
TTGCTTGACAACTTTTTGTCAATTTTGCAACTTTTACCTTTTGTGACCCAACAACTCAAATGACTCTACAAAAATTATGAATGGCCTTAACATGGCCTTATTACATAAAGGTGACCCTCAAACTACTAAAACCCACTGAACCTATAACATAATTGCATTATTCAAACTTGGTGCTCTTGCACTAGTACATCCCACTTTTTACATATCTACGAGTTCCAACTAGAAAATTTTCAACATGTATATGAGGCACAACCTTGAAGCTTAACAAGGATATGATTTCTCTTGAAGCTAACCTATTTTCTCATACTTTACAAGTTAGGGTGGTGAAGCTTCAACACTAGAAGCAAATTACTAATAAGCATTTTGTTTGAGGCACTCAAATCAAAGCTAGGCTTCAATGACTCAAATTCAAAGACAAAGCCTCCAAGGAATTTTTCCAAGGCCTTAGAGATTTTCATACTTATCATGATATCACATAGATAAAATATGGATAAATTTTCATCATAGAGATTCTTGCCATTCTCAAGCCTTTGTCAAATATTATGAGCAAGTTTTTATTGCCCAAGAAAATTCTCCTGAAAGAGATCAAGCTCTTTAGGAATTCCTCCAATTTGTTCCCTATTATATTTCCTCCTCACAAAAAGGATTTTATGCTCAATTGCTCTTCATTTTTTACCTTAAGGAGGTTGTTCACACTATGACCAATGACATGGCCTTAGGTGTGATGGCTTCACTTGAGAGGTTTATAAGGTCATTTGGGAGTGTGTTGGTGAGGATTTGCATAATGTTTATCTTGAAGCATACCACTCCATCATTGGGGAAAGTAATTAATAAAGGAAATATCAAATTAATACCTAAACTTGGAGACTCAAAGGATATTTACAACTAGCATCCCATCACCCTTGCTTGATGTTTTGTACAAGATAATTGCCAAATATTTGGCCTTGAAGGTGCACGATTATGTTCCTTAAATCGTGAAGCCTATGAAAAATAGTTTCATTAAGTCTAGATACATCCCAAACAATATTATTATCATTTGAGAAGGTATGGAATGGACTAGGCATTTTTAACATAAGGCTTTTTTATTGAAAATTAGCTTTACCAAAGCTTGTGATCATATTGAATGGTTGTTTATTCTTGCCATGCTTCAAGATTTGGACTTTGGTCCTCATTTCATTCAATTTTTTACCATTAATGGGTAGCAATCAAATTCCTTTGGTTTTTTCAAATCTATTCACCAAGATTGTCACTTGGCTCATGCCCTTTTTATGCTTGTTACTAAATGATTTGGTTATCTCTTGGGGCATCCAATGTCTCAAGGTTTATTTAAAGTAATTAATCTTCCAAGCTCTGTAACTTACCTTGTTAATGGTTATTTTATAGATGACTTTTTCATCACTCTCATTGAAAAGGAGAAAAATATCAAATAGGAACTTACATTAAGTTGGAAAAACTCATGCATGTTGGACTCCTAAAATATCATACATTAAGTTGGAAAAACTCATGCATTATTTCCTTTGGGATTTTTGAAAAGTCACAAGAAATTTTGTAGGGTTTCCTAGGAATTTTGTTGTCAGCCCCTAGGATTCTGGAGGTTTGAGGCTATTATCAACCCAACATCAGGGTTTGGATCTTTTCACTAAGTGGACTATCTATGCTCTTCAAAGTAAAGATGGTAGAGAAATTATTGTGTGACATTGCATTACCTATGGCCACTCTTCGAGATGACCTACTTGGAAGAGGACTAGGCTTCTCACAATGAAAGATTTAGTTAAATTTCAAGGGACTTTTGTGATTAATTTTTTTGGAGAGCCTAGGAAGTCATGAAGCCTTGGCTCTTCTAAAATGGTTTTGGATTACATGATGGGCTCTCCATCAACAAGTAGAATATCTAGTGGTACCCTTTTTTCAAAGCCAAGATCATCCATTGGCTAGGCTACCATAGATACTCACCTTGAGATTTCATAGGAAAGGAATTCAAACTCTATTTGACCTCTTTTCCAAAGCCTCTATGAGTATTTTGACCTAGAATGAGGCCAAAACTAAGTTTCACCCCTTGAATCATGATCATGAAACTTTTGATTTAATGTTGGAGGAAATTCTGCCTAATACGGCTCATAAAATTAGTACAATTCTTCTAATCCTTGGCGGAAAGATTGGAAGTGGTGTCCAAACATCACTTTTTATAAAGTTACAAACTTTGGTAGATATATATTTGGCTTTTTCCCCACTTTCCTATGGTTCCCACTTTGAGTTAAAGTAATAATATTTGCAATCAATGGTTTCAAATTGGCAACACAAATTCCATACCATTTGGTTGGCTATTCTAAAACTCAAATTAGCCCACTTTTCCTAGTGTTTTCTTTTTCAAGGCCTTCCTATGGGGTCTAGGCTGTTAATTCATTTGGGTGTTCTTGATCCTCATTTCTCTTTTTATTTGTAATGATTGTCTTTTAAGCATTTTTTTGTTATGTCCTAAAGCCCAAAATCTTTAGACTCGGATCCATGACTTTTTCAAGCCATTAAACTAGAGCCCTTTTCATGGCATGTGGTTCTTCTTGGGGATTGACTTCACATCCCTTACATATCCAACCATATTTGACACACTTTTAGGGTGGAGATTCTCTTTAACATATGAAAAGATGGAAATTCAACTATTTTTGTCAATTATTTTGTTGATCAACATTTTTTACTTTTTTCGAAAGCTTTGATTTGTTCCAATGTGTTATTATATGTTCAAGTGTAGGCTAAAAAAGTTGCACTTAAGGTGGAACATTTACAAGTGCTGCTAGACCACTAGGGCAATGCCCCATGTGTTGTGGCAAGAGTTTCTTTGTCTCCCTTTTCTTCTAAGGGCCACTCACCACTTTGCAAGCATCAACATAGAAGGAGGTTTTTTGCTCGAGGTACCTAGGAGGTTCATTCCTAGACTTCTCCCCCTCCTACAAGAAGGGACTATGGTCAACAAGGTTGATCATGGTTTGTTCATTAATGCGTTGCCTCCACATTGCCTATGGGAGGGACTCTTTAGTTAGTGACACTTTCATCTAGTTTGATTCCACCAAAATTCCTCAATTGGCTCTTGTCATTTCACTAGCTTGTGCTACTAAAGAAGAACAACAAACTAAAGAAAAGAATGATGATGGGTGGGACCCTCATGTGGATACTCTAGACCTTGTTGATGGATAAGGAGAACTAGATGACCAAGATCCTCCTCCTCACCCCTCTGCTACTGCCGTTGTCATCTAACGACTTTGTATTTACTTCTTGTTTTATACTCCAAGCTTCGCCCCATATTCTTTATCTGTTTTTTTTTTAAATATGTGTAATATTATTTTATAATTGATAATCTAGACACTTATTAAAAACAATAAAAAGTAGTTGTATAAACAGATGACATACAATACTGTATCGAAATACCAATTCTTGGTATTGTGGAGAAGGGGTGATTAGCTCTGGAATCATTCCATTAGCATTAATAAACATGGTCACGATTGCCTTGAGAAGTTTTCGGCAGAATATATGCTGCCCTTACAAGAACCTAAATTACTCATAGTTGAAAGAAGGATTCGAAACTTTTTTATGTATTTTGCTCCCGCTGAATATATATATATATTTTTGCTTCTGGAAAGAAGTTTCAAACATTTTGAGCAAAGTGGGGGTCAAGTCACGTTGATTTGAAGCTTGTAAGAATGGCAATCAAGATTCATTCACATTTCTGCGGGAAAAAGTTTATGTTATGTTTGATTCTTGAGCTGAAAGCAAACGTTTAACCTTTCGGCCAGGGCTTTTTATACTATTCCATGTACACGAAACTGATATTTCTCTCTGCTTTAAAAGCATTGCATCAGCACCAACTTCTCTCATTGAATTCATTGAGATCATATCCTAGTCAAATAACATAAGTTAAAGACCATTTAATCAGGCAATTCGACTGAATAGAAATGGAGTCCTTGAGCCGCAATTCAGATGGATCTGAATACCTTTCAGTATCAACCCAAGGCTTTGATCCTCCCTTTGAAATGGTCCAAACTGGGGACTCTTACATCCTTGTTGCTTATGTGCCAGGTAACAAATTTTTATCATCATTCATATATTTATATCTTTCTGCTTTTTATTTTGTTAGAGGTGCACCAGATAACAAATTTTTATCATTAATCTTATATATTTAACTAAGATTGTATAGTTTTTGTGAGATATGATAGTAATGGTTGAAACTAATTATATCTGCAGGATTCAGGAAGGAAGACATAAGGGTGGAGATCAGTAATGCTGTAACGCTCAAAATAAGTGCAGATAAAGTTATAAGAGAATTGGTAATGACTAGACGGTCATTGCACGTATTGGAGAGATCAGTAAGTCGTGGGTTTTCCAGGAGTTTCAGGATTCCCCACAATGTGAATGCGAATACTATTACTGCAAAATTCCACGACCATGTTCTATATGTTGTGATGCCTAAGAATTCACAGGGAGTTCCAGATGATTTAACTCCATCTAATATAACTTCAAGCGTTCGAGAGATAGAGCAGGGACCTGAAGTGCAGGCAGTAAAAGAATGCTATAATTCCCCCAACCAAGACTTTCCCTCAGAAACAAATGGCGATGAAGAGATGGAGACCCAAGATGCCTCTCCCATCACATACGAAAGGTCTATGACAGGAATGGAGGAGAAAAGCAGCAGACAAGGAAAATATTCTGCAGATGGTGGAGGAGAAGGATTAAAAAGTGGATTCGACTACAGTCGATTCTTTTCTAGAAGAACTACTGTATTGGTCTCCATTGGTGTGGCAACTCTTGCTATTTTTGCAGCTCATAAAATTATGTCTCGCCAAAGATAGATGTCTATAGTTTTACCGTTCTAAGATTTTTTGCCAGCTTACAAGGCTGCTAATATTTTCTTAAGAATTTACTGTAAACGCAAGTAAAGCATATTATTCTTTCCACCTCTGGATCTTTATTCTTGTAAAGAAAATTTGGTATATTTTGATGAACACGTACTTCGATTCTTTATTCTTGTAAAGCAAATTTGGAGGAAATGTATATTATAATGTATGGTCCTTCTTTCTATAGTGTTATTGTTTTTGCTGTTCAGTCGCTTTGTTTATGTTTTTAAGTTCCGAGCTTGTTCTTGCTGTTTAGCGGTTTTATTTATGTTTTTAAGTTCTGAGCTATTGTATTATATAGATTTTAGAGGTATGACTATTTCTATTCACTTTTTATTTTTGAGTATGTGTAACACTATTTTGTAAATGGTAATATAGATACTTATTCATTAAAAAAATCTTTCAAATTAACAGTAATATATACTGATCGATATAATTATGTAAAGTACATAAATTAAATTCATTTAATTCTAGATTTTTAATTTGACATCATGCTTTTGTTAGTGTAAATATTTTATCCATCATTCTACCTATATACATATAAATTACAATGACATTTAGTTGATATTATCTCAATTAAAGTAAAACATATAACTTGCAATTTTTATTTTTTTTGGTTAATTAATTGTAATTAAGAATGGTGAATCAAATAATTATGGTAATTATTTTAGAAGAGGAAATTTAGCAAATAATGCTCTTTTGCTTGTTTGTTAGAGAATACCAACTTCTAATGAAGATTCTACCTTGGAATTTATGTTCAATTTGTGTTTTGTCTGAGATGAAGGTTGTGGGTTTGGGTTAAGTCCACAACCAAGAATTTGGCAAACATTTCTCATCCTAGATTACAATACACAAACCATTCACATACTTCGATAACTTATATATGTCATATTCAACATGACCTACAAAAATGTTGAGGTGGTAAAACTCCTCTTTGTAGTCTTTCACAAACATTTCTCTTTCTTGTAAAGTATGGAAATTCATAAATAGTTATAATGTATAGTTTGAAGGGAAAAACTTTCCCTTTAACTTTGCAAGTTCAAATTCCATTTAGAAATCAACTTATTTCCTCTAATGTGATCTTTTTCATGTTCTCTTGAGCATCATATGACAAGATGACCTTTCAACTTGGTGATAACATACTTGACATACTTAGGGTCTTCAACAAACTCAAACTCAACATATTTTTCTAATTTATTAATCTTCAAGAAATAAACTTCTATCTCATAACTAGGTCCAAATGAAATCCAAGTTGACTTCATGTTTTCTTTAATCCCATAGTAAATTTCTCTTTTGGGATAAACCCACAAAACTGGTTTACAATTCTAGTGAGGAAGGAGAATTGCAAAAAACACCCCTATGGAAAAAAAATTGGTTTTTGGGGGTTCGAATGAACATTTGGTTTGAGTGAATCCAAAGGGAGTTCACTAGAACCCCCCTTTGAGCAAACCCATTAAATTTTGGGTCCCACCATAGTTCTCATTTTCGAGGAAAAAAATAAAAGAAAAATTTGTGGAAAGGGGGTTTGCTCAAACCCTGGTTTGAGTGAACCTTAGTTCGAGAAAACCTCCAAGGGGGCTTCACTCAAACCCTCCTTTTCCCCCCTTCTCCCCCTTTGGCACCAAAAATATCTAGAATTCTTCCCTTCGAAGCTCGAGTTGAGGATGAAAATGGAGGAGACTTCACAGACCCAACTGGATGATGGTAGTCCTCAAAATGATCTATCCAATGAATATTATTTTAATATTTTTTGGTTTTATTATGAATTTGTTATATTAATTTAATTAAACATAATTTTTTCACTAAAAATCAAGCTCTATATTCTGCACATGTGGAAAAATAGCAAATTATAAAAAACAAATTGAAAAATATTAGGGCACTAGATATTTATGTCCTTGATCAAACAAAAAGAAAATTTGAATTTCAATACATACAAAAAAATTATGTTGTATACGGTGAGCATCACTCCTTAAAAATGGTGTTTACTGAAATTTTTTTTTGAAGGATATGAAAAAAGAAGTGCAGTCTAATTCCAAAAATTTTGACAAAAATATATTTTGAATCTACAGACAAAATATCACAAATCACTAGTTTGCATCATCTTCAAATTCCTCGTGGTTTAGCCATTATAGGTGCCCAAAAGTGAATATCCATTTAGAAAAAAATAGTTCAGTGTCTAGTTTGGCCAAAAATTATCAACGAGTATTGTGGGATCACCCTTTGCACTTTGTTCATCATGAAAAATTGTAAAATCGTTATCATGTGGTTCATGATCTAGTCTCTTTTCTTCATTGACATATTCAACCATAACTATTCCTCGCCTTTATGTAATCTCAATGGCAACAAGCTTTTCCTACATAGCTCACATAATCTCACCTCATTCATTATCACAATGTACTCTTTAATTCATACTATCTCTTCTTCTATGATCCATTTCTCTTCCGAATCATGTGCAATGTGGCATGCACATAATCCCTTTATTGTGTGGTTACAACTTACCTTCATAGTGGCCTAGAAACTAGACTCTAATATCCAATTATGCAATTATGCAAATCCAATTATAAAATAATTCTTTTTGAAAGAAATATGCATTGCTAAGTGTAAATGTATAATAATCATGTTAATATAAGTTTTTTTTAACATAAAATCCTAGTAATAGGTGTTGGATATGATACTTGATTATTAAGAAGGAAAGTATATGACAAAAGATAAGAAATCAAATCAATGTTTTAGAGAAACCAAAATAAAGAAGGAACTAAAATAAATGTTCTTGTATGGATTGGGAACAACTACAACCAAGATTAGATTAATCAATAGAGGCTCTAAACCAACTTTCATTATTTTATGAGCTTAGGACTTCATTGCAAAAAGGAGGTGTCTCCAACTTGGAGGAGATTTATATGGTCAAGGAGAAGTCCTTGAATTCATAGTCCACCACCAAAATTTTAGGGTCTTTATAGAATTAGCTTTTGATCCAAACTATTTATTGAAACCTATCATTAAAATGAGTAGAGCATGGGGTAAAATGAAAAACTAGATATCAAACCAACTTAAATACATTAAAAATTTGAGAAACAAAAATTAAAAAGAGAGACCTAGATTCAAGTTAGGGGCACTCTCAAATAGGCATTAGTAGGTCACTAAGAGGTAACATACCAAATTTCATTAAATTATGAAGAAAATATTTTAATGCAAAGAAGTGGTGTGCCTGACCTAATGGAGAATTACTAGGGCATGCCTAGCTCCAAGGAGTTCAATACCATTATTTAGTCTTAAATTTTGTAAGGGGATTCTTCTCTAAATTCTAAGCACTTTTATAAATTGGAACTATCTCTCTTTTTATTCAGTTTCCTTTAAATCCACTTTTAAATGCAAAATTTTAATAGGAACACCTATAAAACAAAGGGCTACAACCCCACCTTATTCCTAATCCCATTATAATTTTAGAACTTGAAATATGAGAAGGAAACACCAAAAATAATCTATAAATTTTACCATTCTAAGAAAACTAACAAATTAAAAGGCAAGTAAAAATCATAACTAGAATATGATGCAAGGTTGGATTAAGATTTAATCTTGAGATGAAAAAGAACACTCCAAATGGATAAAAATATAAAAAATTGAGTATGTGAAGCTATCTAAAGTGAAGAGTAAAGAAAAAATTGGTTTGAGGATTATACGAGATAAGACATGGTTTTTCAAAAATCTCACAAAGGATAAGACATGAGTGACACAGCCAAATGGAGGGATGTAAAAGTAAAAATTGATGACAAACTATGTGGAAAGATGCTTATATTCCAAAGTTCACTATATTTTAAGTATTTTGATATAAAAATATAAATCAAACTAAGGCTATAATGACCTAGGATTATAATAGAACTTAGATTTGATGGGTGAAGGAAAAGATTGAAAAGATGGATATGGAAGTTGATGGGAATGGTTGAGGAGGGATGAGAAATGGCCTTGTAATATAAAACTTAAGTTATCTAATACAAAAAATAAGAAATAACTATCACAATGGAATTATTCAATTACAAAGACTATTTTGGTGCTCTACGATGATTATTGTAGTGCTCCAAAAACTTAGGTACAAGAGTTGAGATGAAAGCTAAAAAATATAGGAATACAAAAAACTTAACATTCATTCACTTCTAATCTAAATGAATTACAAAACGATTAATCAATTTGTATAATCATGAAAAAACCAAATAAATATGAATGGAAAAGTGAAATTAGATACGCTTAATATTCAAAAGTACTATAAAGTTTATGGCAAACATTGCACCACAAACAAGGCTGTCATCCTGCAATATAAATTCTGTTTTATTTGGGAAAAGTGGATTCGCTATCCCAAACCACCTCCCAATTATGAATAAAACGATTCAATAATTCCACTTGGCTACAAACCCCAATGCAAGAGCAGATCAGGATTTGGTTTTAATCTAGTCTTAATGGCGATGTTGGATGATTAGATTCATTATTAATTGATTGATTTTTTAGTATGCAATGATGTTTAGGTAAACTATGAAAATGCAAAATTTATTAAGATGATTTCTAAGAAATATACAACAAAAATATAGCAAATCAAACCTAAAAATGTAGAGGGCGCATTACGAGAATCTAACATGTAAATCTAGCGTTGAATTGGCTGGTTAGGGGCGTGGTGCACTTTAGAATGGACTCCTAATTTTAAGATTTGAAATCATAAGCCCCAAGTCTCTGGTCTATAGATTTTTTTCTCCTTGTCTCACTATCAAAAATTTTCCTATCACTAAGAAAATCAACTTTCTATGTCTTGACAACTTGTAGGTCTTGAATGAATGAATGGGTAATTAGTCTTCAATCTTCCTCTAATATGATTTAGATTTGGAAACCTACACACATGAAATGGGGAAGGGTTATGCCATATAGGGGCTTGCCTAAATCAAACTTCATTGTGGTATTTCTATCTCCACAATGGCTATGAGGGTGATCCCATAATATCGATTTACAATTTTTGGCCAAATTGGACACTGAACTAATTTTTTCTAAATAAATCTTCACTTTTGGGCACCTATAATGGCTAAACCATGAGGAATTTGAAGATGATGCAAACTAGTAATTTGTGACATTTTTTCTGTAGATTCTAAATATTTTTTTTCAAAAAAATTTGCATCAGATTGCACTTCTTTTTCCATCTCCTTCGAAAACTAGCTTTTTTCAATAAACAATTACTTCAAGAAAGTTAATTTCACCATACAATAATGATAAAAAAATTCGTGGAAGGAAAATTTCTTCGAATTCAGATCAGAACCATGACATCTGAAGTGCTTCTAATTTTGCTCTCTAATGTTGCCTTTACTAACATTTTTCCTTTAATCAAGTTTCCGTTTCAAAGTCAAAACCAATTAACCATGAGCAGGGCTGACCGCATACCATACCTTTTCAAAGGCTTAAAATTCATTTTTTTTTGTTGACTTCAATACCTAGTAATCGAGATTTAAATATTTTTTTGATAATCTCCTTTTATTTTCAACATATGTGTAGAACAAAGAGCTTGATTTTGGTGAAAAACCTATGTTTAATAAACTAACAAAAACATAATAAAACCAAACACACAAAATTATATCTATCAGATAGTCACGCTGGGACTACCTACCATTCCACTGGTCTATGAATTCCTCCCTCCATTTTCATCCCCAACTCGATCTTCAAAGGGAAAAATTCTGGAGTTTTTGGGAAAAGGGGGGTTCGAGCGAACCCCCCTTGGAGGTTCACTTGAACTAGTGTTCATTCAAACTACGGTTTGAGTGAACCCCCTTTCCACAACCCTTTCCTTTTGTTTTTTTCTTGGGAATAGTGGGACCCAACATTTAATGGGTTCACTCGAAAAGGGGTTAATTTTTTGCCGTGGGGGAATTTCTTGCAACGTTTCCTGCCTCACTAGAATTGTAAACTGATTTTGTGGGTTTACCTGTGATGATACATAAAAGATAGTTTACTCTTGGTCAAGTAGAGGATAAATGATATAAAAGTAAGGAATCGACTAATGGGCAGGTGCAAACAAATGGGAGGCCAATTTGTGGCCAAATTTTTAAAAATGTTTTGAAAGTTCATAACATGAGCACATTATGGCTTGGTGTGTCAAGCCTAACACTTGGCCACAATGAGCCTATAACATGAGCGTGTTATAACATGCTCGCATTATGAGGCATTAAAAGAAAAAGAAAAAAAAGGAATTTGAAATCATTTTCATTGTGATTGTGTTTTTTTCTGCCCACGACCAAAACCCTTCATTTTCATGCTCACGTTCTGGGAGGATAAAATCTTGCAAATTTTTCATCAAATTGTTGTTGTTTCATCGCTAGGATGTCGCCACGTTGATGAGGAGGTCTAAGAGGTAATGATTGTTTTTTTTTTGTGAATTTTTTAGTTTTAGGTTATTTTTAATATTTATTTGTTGAATTTGTAGGAGATGTTAATGAACCTGCAAACCCTCCTCAAAATCCTCAACAAGCAGAGCAACAACAATAAGAACAAAATCCTCAACAAGCAGAGCAACAACAAGATGAACAAAATCCTCAAGTTCAACAATGAGAACAACAATCTCCTCCACCAATCCCTCAACATCCTCTTGGCACTCAACAAAATTTAATGAGTGAAATGAAAACAATAAAAAAAAATTGAGGAGTTAATCATGAGGTACGATCCAAATGGTTCAACCATGGAAAGAAAAACACTTGCAAATTCACTAAAATAAATGTTAAAACATGTAGATTCAATCAACAAACAATTAATTGGCTGGAAAGATAGGAGGCAAGAGGCTAGGAATTATTACCAGGATAAATTATCATTTAAAGATGTAAAAGATCTAAAAATTAAAAAAATTATTTATGCTCATTATTTATTAACACAACACAAATGCAAATCTTAGCCTCAATTCAAAGAGGTTTCCTATCCATTGGTGCCACCACCAATAGATTAGGACCTTTTTTGGGATAGGTGGTACATGGTTTTTGATTAGCCACCATGCAAAAATTGTGAAGTCCCACAATATTTCTTGAGGAAACTATAGTGTGAGTTTATCTTTGAAAAAAATCTTGAATTATTTTGATATGAGGGACTTCCAGGGGAGAGGTGGGGGGTCGAATCAAGATAGACTTGGTACACATGATCCAATTGGATCTCAGAACCCTAAAAATTCAACTATTCCAATTTCCCTTCTAATTAATGCCATGATGAAGTGCTCAAAAAACTAAAACAACACAACTTGAACGAAGCCAAAAGGAGCTCGTATGCTCAAGTTATGGCTAGTCAAAGTTGGATCAAACAGAGTACTAGGGGCCAATTAGAAAGGTGGAAAAATTGATCATCTCCAAAATGGTAAAATTTAGTATCATGACAAAGAGATCGTCGCCACAATTCCAATACTGTTCATTTCATCAAAAATGGAGTTCGTATGTGGAAGTTATGCCAAGTCAAAGTTTTAGTCAAAATGGGTTGACCATGCCGATGTCAGCATGACATCAGCATGGTGACATGACAACACATGATAATGTGGACCAATCTGTCGATGACACGTGGCATAGTAAGACCAATTACCAACCAACACATGGCAAAGGATGTTGACTGGGCAAGTGACATGGACAAACCACAAGCTGACACGTGGCAGGTTGATGTGGCAAAGAAATGGCATTAAAAATTCATAGAGTGACAAGAGGCCCTATCACAGGCCACCATGTGGTAGCTAATCATGATTTACTAGAAATGCAAAGAGGATGGTATTTGAATGCATAACCTCCTCTCCACTATTTGTGGTCACCACTGCTAAACCATGCATGATACTTGGGATATGCAATCCACCATTTCCTATTTAAACAACATTAAAGCCAAAATTTAAGGTGACGTGGTTTGAACCTTTAACCTGCCCTCTCCCAACAAAAGCCTTTTCTAGTGCGCCAAATGTGTACATTTGAAGATATTTTGGTGGAAATATCTCTTAAAACAAGATAAAAAGTTGATTTTAAACCCTTAGCTTTTAAAATAATGGCTTAAATTTAAAAAAAAACCCCAAAAATAAACCTCATGGTCCTTTAAACTGATGAAGATAAATATTTAAAGGGTATTTTAGAGGAAATAAGATAATTATGAGGATTTTTAAATTAGGTAAAGGGGGTATTTAAAGATTTTTATTTATAAATGGGAGATAGGGAGGATTTTGTAGATCATTTTGTTTTAAGCCAAAATTGAGTAAAATTCATGTATAAAAAGGAGGAGAGTTTGGCCTTTCAAGTCATGGGATTTTTGTAGGAAGACTTGGGAGCAGAATTGTAGGCTTAGTTCAAGTCTCAAAGCTTTGTAGGAGTTTTGAGAGAGCTATGTAAAGCTTGCATTGTAAGGAGTTCATCCTTCTGATGTTTGGAGTAAGGTCATTATTGTGAAATTCCTTCTTGAATCCTTATTTAAGGAGAAGGTAGTTCTTTATGGAAACACTTGTGAGAAGGTCCCAACATCTTGAATAAGAAGGAATAAAAATAATTGTTTTCAAACGGATCCGAAGATGTCTAGCTAGAGTCTGGTGAACTCCATTATCAACTCTCTCTCTTGTCATATGATTTTTTAGCTTCTATGATTTTCATATGTTTTATATGTTTATTTGTTTTACTAGTTCACATGCAAACATGTCTATAAAAGATCTTGCTATAAATCTGATTCAAGGTGTAATTAGAAAATTCTAAGCACTGATTTCATATCAGCACATTAGGATCCTAGGTGGCAAGCAAGACGACCTCTTGATAGACCGCCTCATGAGAAAATTGTTATCCCTTCCATCATGAAGGAGAGTGTCGAGGTAGACACTTTGTAGGCCATCAACTCTTTGACCCGAAGTGTCATCTAGCATGCCAGCCCTATACTATAGTTCCATCTAGAGGAGTCTTCGAGTGGTGAGCTTCGATCCCATTTGTGTCAGGCTTTTGGGGTGACTTGTTCATATGACCCCACCAACACTTAGGTGGCTACTACGTAGGATACGTCTACAACTATGGAGATGGTGAGGGAAACTAACATTTTGAATGAGGCCTATGGCATCGATAATCAACTAAATGTTAGCATGTTCATTAAATTAAATTTATTAAATTTCAATTTTGAAATGCAAGATTAACTAATTTATTTTTATGATTTTAATAAAAATTTAGGGTCACAGTGTTGATACTGGATACACCAGCCCTACACCTTCTTATTACTCCACTACATCTACTGTTGAGGTATGTAACCAGTAAACAATTATAAATTTATTACATGGTAATTGCACTGTTTTATGAATGGTATTCTAATATGTGATTTTGGATGTTTAATGGGCTGATATTGGAGGTTTTGAGGGAACATTTCCTAGTTCCATTGGATTTAGACAAACCTACACACACGTAATAGAATAAAGAGTTTAACTAATGAATTATACTTAATATATTTTTGTAGTTTATATTCATATTGTTGATTGCATTGCATTGCACATCTTTCAAACTCAAAGCATTACTTCACATTCCATAACTAATAACTAGATGTTGATAAATGGAAAAATTTCAACTACAATATAGTTGTTTAGAAATCCAACATAAGCAGTGGTGTAATTACTTCACATAGCATAAGTAATAAGTAGGAGGCGACTTCGTTACACATTTTCTTGTCATACATTCCATGGAATACACTTTTTATTGAAAGGGCATCTTTTCACAAAATAGTTCAGTACCAATATCTATACTATGGATGGTTGGAAGAAATATATGAAAGAATAATGAAGCTGACATAGACAAGGAAGTGAGTTGTTTGAAAAAATCACCTCAAAGAAATGTGAGTCTCATGATGTCCATCACCAGCAAGGATATTGGCAATTTCGCAGAAGTGTGCCCCTAAAACAACTCTATTTATTCTATGCTGCCACATTTTCCATACATTTCTACCAAATAATTTTATCAAACAATTCATTTCCTCATTGCTATGTGTAAAATCTTAAAAAAGGTGCTTTCCAGCAAACTATGGATGCTTGGAAAAAATCTATCAAAGCATAATAGTAAGCAATAACATGAACAAGGTAATAAGTAGTTTGAAAAAATTCCTCGAAGAATCACGGTCTCATGGTGATGATCACCATTCCATCACCACGTAGGGACTATGCATTTCTTCGAAGATTTCTTCAAACAACTCACTACTCTTTCTATGCTACCACATTTTCCATACATGTCTACCAAAGCATTTTATCAAACAGTTCACTTCCTTGCTGCTATGGCTAAGAGCTTAAAAAAGGTTATTTTCAACAAACTATGGATTCTTGGAAAAATCCTATCAAAACATAATAATTACCTGTATCATAGTCAAAGGTATTGGCACGCTGGAAAGACTACGCCCGGAAGAAATGTGGTCTCATGGTAGTGGAATTCCATTCCATCACCATGAAATTCCTATTTCTCACGAGAGCCACTGAACAATATTTTGCTTGAAAGGGCAAAACCAACCCTTTAGCCAAAATTCCCTCCAGTTGCTTGCGGGCGCATCGCCGTTTTAAAACGGAACATTGCGCTGTTTGTTTCCAGCGCCGTTTATCCCGCTTTCTTTGGCCAAAATTGGCGCTGCTCCTCACGCGCTTGAGACCACACTATACCATCCACCCCATCCCAACATATTACCGCCAGAGAAGGAAAAGAGCTGTTTTGAAAAAATTCCACAAAAGAAATGTAGTCTTATAGTGATGGAATGCCATGGCTTTCCACATTTGTTTGTAATAGCATTCCATCACCATGAGACCCCATTTCTTTGAGAATTTTTCAAATAGTTCACTTGCCTTCTCTATGCCATACTATAGAAAAAGGGGCCCTTTGATTTGACATAGGAATGAATTCATGATAAAATGGGCTTAATAGGGCCTTTATTCCAAGTCCCCATGAAACGCATTTTATTAATCCACACACCCCTATCTTGGACCCACACTACAAGGTGACATGCTTTGATGTCTTGTAAAGGTGTTGTAAGGACTTTTTCAATACTTTTAGACTTACTGAACCTATTTCTCCCTAATTCAACATTATAAAATGTGTTTAATAGCATTATCACATCAATCTAGAAGACTTATAACATAAACTTAATGTTAAACTAGTGTTGTAGTGTGTCTTGCACATTCACATTAGTTCTTGTGCCTTCCTAGGCTATGTGGACCTCATTTTAGTGTTGTAAATTGTATTTAATCACACTTTAACATTAGATTATGTGTCCCAGGCCTGTTGACATTCACATCATCCCTTATAGTCCCATATTAACCCATGTTGTGGCCATCTCAAGGCCTAAATTGATCAAATGTTGATCCAGGCAAAGTTACCAAAATAAAACCTTATTTTCTGGCATTTGGAGTTGTCAAAATGGCCCCTATGGACCCATTTGCCTTGCATGGTGAATCAATCCTATCTAGGAGGACCCGTTCTCAGGGTGGTGAATGAGTCCCATTTGGCTCAATTACGACCTTTTAGTAGGGAAAAGTGGAATTTGAGTTTAATGGTGCTTCATGTCAACTATGATGAGGTATTAATGAATAAAATACGGTGAATTTCCTATAAAATCACCTCTCTAAACTCATTTTGACATCCATTAGCAATTCCGCATCCATTCGTTATTATTCATCCACCAATCTTTCATCTCAAGTCAAACAGCTTAGGGTTTTATCATTGCAAGATATCAAGAGAGCTCCTAAAGACATTCAAGGGTTGAATCTTCCTCCATTGTTGCCTAGTTTCAAGATCAATCATCATGGAAAGGTAATCAACTCCATTATTACATTCTTCATTACTTTATTTCATCATTTTGGTTCAATTACCTAAAAGGGGTTTGACCAAGGCAAACCCCCATGCACTAACATTCAACATTTCTCTCTCTTGTCTTGTGTGTTTGCATATTTAGGTCTCTTGGAAGCTTGTAAATCATTGAATATCAAGTTACAAAGTTTCTCAAGTCTTCTCCTCATTCAACAAGTCAAAATATCAACAAAAACTCATTTTTAGACTCGTAAATCAAAGTTTCAGAAGCATACACCTGTAGGAGGTCAAAGTGTAGATTGGAAGCTTCGAAATCCACCTTTGAAAATACAAAAATTCAAGAGTGGACTCATTCACCATTGGTGGCGAATGAGTTCCACATCTAGGTCAGTTTTTTTTTTTGCATTTTCTAATACCCTTTTGATAGAAACAAGTTTTGGCTCAGTTTGGTAGAACTGGGACTAACTCGCCCAAAATGGAAAATGAGTCCCTCGAGGCCTGAAAAATAACATCAACAAAATTTCAAATGTAATTTCCAGTCTTCATCAAGGTTCCAATTGCACACTTCAAGTTTCAGTCATTTTTGTTTAGCTTTGCATTCATTTCTAGTTCATTGTTGCATTACACAATGTGTTTTCAAAGATCACTTGTTTCTTAGGTTTTGCATTCATATTTGATCAATTTCACAATTTAGTTGCACTTATATTATTTCATTTAGTCAAAATAACATCACACATAACCTAATTTGAATGAACCCTTTAGCATTTTTGGCCCTACCTCTCTCCTTTTAGGTGGAAAACCCTAGAAGAGCTAGACAAGTGCAAGGAGCCAAAAATCTACGGTTCATTTTGGTGAACCTTCTTTTTGAACATATTATTTTCTAATTTGGAGTCCATTGTCATCCTAATCCTAGCTTGCATTGAATTTTCTTTAGAATTGCATTGGTTGTAGACATACAAAATTAACATCATTCACATTCATCCACTCATTAAGTAAATCGAGTTCATTAAATCCATTCATCAAATAAATTAAGTCTTTTTAATTCAATCTCTATGGATCATCCATTTAAATTGAATAAATTAACTTTACTTAATTTAAGCCTATCATTACCTCATTTGATTAAATAAATCAATTTTAATCACATCCTAACATTCCATCTTTTATAAATCATCTCCTAAGTTCATATCCTTCAAATTAATTAACCTTTATCTTACATCACCCTTTTAATTAAATAAACCAAAATTATTTAATTAAATCTCAAATTCATATTCCTCCCTTTTGATTTAAATAAATCAAAGTATCTAAGCAAATGGGTCAAAATCACCTAATCCCTCACTAAGTTAATCTAATCTTGATTAATCTAATCTAATAACCCATTACATCCTCTAGCTTTTCCCACTTGCACAAATAAATCAATTTATTGATTTATTAAATTTTTCATTTTCCCTCAATAAAGCATCTTTGGAGAATATTCCTCAAGTTTGAATTTGAAAACAAGTTGACTTGTCTCTTCCAACATGGCAATAACTCCCCTCTTACATGTCCCACACTTGGCATTTAAGTCTCTTTTTCTCCCTCCAACAAGCCAAAATTTGAATTTGAAAAGGCTAATTAATCCCATTTATTGGCACATTGACCAAAACTTTCACATCCTCCATCCACTCACAAGGTGACAAGTGGCTCCTTCTTATTGGCTAAATCTTTATCCCACATTGCTCTTTTGGGCACTCTTTCAACTTGAGATTCTATAAGTAGAAGGTTCATTCTTCACCTTAGCATCCACAATCTTCATGCAAAGTTACTCTCTTCAATTGAGAGAAAAAAATTTCCACTTCACTCCATCTTCAAGGTATTCTATCATTGAGCTTGTCAAGGATTGGGAAATGGTCACTTTGCACAAGTGACACCAATCCAATATGGAATAGGTACATGTCATGCTTTTATATGTCTTTTGATCATCTTTGTTATTTGTTGCATTTTGGATCATGATATGTTATTTCATAGGAGTATTCATAGATTTTCATGTGTATGAACTAACCCCACTAATGAGTGTTGGAGATTGATCATTTACAAATTTAGGGGTGCTCATTATGGCTCTAGAAGGAGGGCTATTATTTTTTTTCATATTCTTTTCACATTTCTCGGTTTAGAGCAATTTCATAATAGACTTGCCACTAAGTCTTGGTGAAGCACAATCAAGCGAAGAGCATTTAATTTGTTTCTGATTTTAACCTAGCTATTGCATGGAACATAAATCTGGATATTAAGGTGGTCTTGCGTTTGGTTCATTTGATTTCAACTGTCATCTCTAAATTTAATATTGCTAACAATATTATGTACTCTTTCTGTTTCAAAAGTTCTTGATTGATTAAATTTGGAAATCAGAAAAATGATTCTCTAGACTTATTTCTTGTTTTAAACAGTCAGGATTAAAATCTAGGGAACGACTCTATGCACAATCAGCATCTGCCTTTTCTTT
Source organism: Sequoia sempervirens (assembly GCA_007258455.2). Taxonomy (NCBI): domain Eukaryota; kingdom Viridiplantae; phylum Streptophyta; class Pinopsida; order Cupressales; family Cupressaceae; genus Sequoia; species Sequoia sempervirens. The sequence continues at coordinate 19,140 of VDFB02089739.1, forward strand.
ATTAGAGAAATGGTTGTCCAAATTTGGTAAGGATCCTAACTTTTGTATAGCATCTCCTCTTCCTTCCAAGTGCAGCCCAAGTATATTTATAGGGATAGCTTTAGCTCTCAATAGTCGAGATACATTACCATTTGAATATTCCATTGAAGTAGAAAAATTTCCTTTATCCGTTTAAGAGATTCGATCCTTAGACCTGCTTCTGCATGATAGACTGGTACATTGCAGGGAAAATTTGTGGGACCGGGGAGTGTATAATCAACTGTCAATGATTTTTCTATTTTACTGAGCCAATGAGTTTTCATTGAGTTTCTTTTTTCTTTTTATACAAATACTCCCAAATAATTCTATTTTTGAGTACTTTTGAAGCACCCATTCACATCAAGCGGTTATGAGGATAAGTCAACTTTTATGTTTTTAATAAATAGTGTTTCCTTATTGGCCCATTTATCTGTTCAAAAAAAAAAAACCCACTTACATTGAACACTAGTCATGGAAAGATTCAACTCTTGTCATGCTAAGATCAAAACCTCTCTTTTTATGGTCTGATGTGGGCATGCAATGCCAGTTAGGTTCAATATGGCGAAGGGAATTTTCTATTTTTTTTAGATGATAAAGTGTTTGTCTAATAATTTTTCTGACCAAATAAATATGTTTTTGAGACAGTGAGTGACAAATTTCCTGTCTTAAGATATTGGTGTCAATAACATGACATTGAAATGCGAGCATTCATGAATGTCAAAAATATGAAGCTTTTCATCTTTATGTCTATGTGTAGTCACCTTCACCATCCTTCAAAATACACACACTAATCAATT
>VDFB02089740.1:0-10374 GCA_007258455.2 Sequoia sempervirens
ATTGAACTTGAACTTGAAAAATCATTTTTAAATGCTTATTGTAATAAGTCTAGAGCATCCATTCACTACTTTTATTTTATTTTTAAGGCCAACTAGATCAGTTTGGGTTAAAATCAATCATTGTTTTGATTTCTTTTGAAGTTGGACTAAAATTGAACATTAGAAAATTACTAGATTTTGATTTTGGGCTTAAATTGAACAAAACAAATTCACACTTAGCTTTGGGTGCTTAAAATGAATTCACTTCTAGATTTTAGGCTTAAAAAGAACTTGTGTATTCATTTGTCTTGATTTTTTACAATTTGTGTCATTCAAATGCATATGCACTTCTCTCACGTCTCTCAATGATCTTAAGAATCAATATCATTCTAGTGACATTGGTTGTCTAAAATTTCCCACACATTTCAAATTTGGATCTAAAATTGAACAATCATGCAAGTGTGAAGGAAAGGCATGTGTGTGTTCCTTCCTAGTGAGATCTAGGTGGTCAAACTACAAATGTACTTCTTCACTTTTGTTTATCTTTAGAGAGTCTACCTTGGTGGGACAAAGTACTCAAACCAAGAGATCGACCCAAGTGGTAACGAGCTAACACCAAGCTCTTTTGAACTGTTATATAAATTTGTGATTGCAAGGAAAGTTTGCAATCGATGGGAAGAAGTACATGAAAACTCTCCCCCAGTATCTTTATGATGTGTAAATCCCTTCTTCTAAGGGTTTGGAGACCTCTTGATGGAGTTTATCATTGCACTCAAGCGGATGTCCTTACTACAACCCTTTGTTTAAAAGGCCAAAATACTTAGTACTTGTTGGTGTGAGAACAGTCATTCTGAAGCCACCCCATAGTTGTACTATTCAAAGTAGAAATAGAAAAATCCTTAAGATCTCCAGATCTTCAGGATTTTGATATTTGGTGGTCATGAGAAGTGTGTGCCATTCAAGGGAGCTAGTGTCACAACCCTAACTATTCGCTTTGTCTTAGAGTTTGGAGAACCCAAGTGGGGACTCAACAAAGCATGTTCATTTCATCCTAGTATTAAAAGTAATTCTAGAGTCGTACCAAACATATTGCTTGGATCTCAAACATTGAAACAAACATCATCAAAATTTTAAACCCTTTGAAAAGAGTAAATAACTTTGAAGGGTCCAATTATTACTGCTTGTCCCTAGGGATTTTATCCTTAGAGGCTTCTAAATATTTGGGCCCATATCTCAATTTACTATTTTCAAAGTCAACTTAGGGAAACTATGGCCTTGACTCATTGATTTTCACATAATGGACCTTGTGGAATGAAAAAGAGCTAATACATAGACATTTAGTTTGAAATTTAAACAAGATGTGGATGTGGTAAAATAAATTCATTAACCAAGATTAAATCAATTGAACCCCACACATGTGCTTATTATCTTTTGTCTTATGGTCTTCCAAGCAAAACATTGGTCTTTTGGTTTGAACTACTCATAGGGTAAAGCATGCTCTTCACTATCTTAGTCTTGAAAATAAGGTCCCTCTTAGGATCATTTAGGATCAAATCAAACACTTCATCCATCCCAAACATTTATCATCTCCATCCCACAAATAACTTTAGATATCTAGACTTGGGTGCATCATTAAACCAAATCAAAATCACCTTGTTTAGTTAAGAGTGTGAAAATGCATCCTTTTTCATACTTCTAGTTAAATTAGATCCTCTTTGAATGAGTTTATCCTAAAGATCACATCTAACATCTTAGGGTTTACAAGTTCATTATCCAATCAAAACATCAAAATCAAACTATAAGTCTAGTATTCCCCAAAGTTCTTAAAAGTTGAAACACCCATATCACTCACCCTTTCATCTTTCATCTCATCATTGGTCATAAATCCCTTAGATGTCAACAAGGTCAAAACACAAGAAAAACATGGAATATAAACTTGATTCATACATCATGAGTGATCTAAGTTAACCAAACTATCAACACCTTACAATACCAATTGGCTATCAAAACTCACATTTATACTTGATCCATACATGGGGTCATTATCTCCTACAAACCTCAATTATACAATAAATGTGAGTATTCCCAATCTAAATTTTGGAACACATTTCCCTATGATGATTTAAATAAAATTCAAAAAGTTCTTACAAATCTATCATCCAAATGATAAATACATGAGTATTTAACAAGACAACATTATCCCATCCAATCCATACATGCCAAATGTTAATATACCAAGTGAAAACTTATCAAACATGAACATATCAAATACACACTTGGTGAACTATGCGATAGATATGTTTGCAAATCAAACCAATATTGTTCAAAATCTGAGCAATATATTGACAACTCAATGTATTGATCCAAGTCAAGGTAACCCTCATGCAAAATAAAAAGTTAACACCCAAATCAAAGCTAATATGCTTCCCAACCACAAATAATGTTCCATGGAGGTTGGATATCAAGATCACCAATATCAACAACAAACCCAATCACCACATCTCGAAGATTAATCACCACATCTCCAAAACCAATCACCACAAGGTCAATTTAAAGTACTAATCTCACAAGATAACAAATGTGAATACACTCCTTTGGGAGAGCCAATTGAATCAACATTAAAAAATCTAGTTAATGCAAAACTCATCACTCTTCCAAAAGTAAGTGCTTTCAACTCTATCATAAACTTCCCTTGGAATAAGGGTAGATCTTATTGTGAGTATTATAGAGACAATAATCATAAAATTTCAAATTGTATTCCACTCAAAAATATCATCCAAGACCTTCTTGACGCAGCACAACTTCTTTGAGTGATAATGATCAAGATTTTACCACTAAAAGGTAGCAAGGACAATTTGTCCACCACAATTAAGTTGAAAACAATGATCAAGATTCCATCTTATTATCGAGCACCTTGGAAGATGTTTCTACTCTCATCCAATGATCAAATCAACATACATCAGAGTCACTTTTCAATCATGATCAAATCCACCATCAATATCCTCGATGATCAATTTCAAGAAATGCTAACATCATTTGATCATATGGTTGAAAACATTGACCATATCTCCACCACAATTGTTGAGGATAATAATCAAGATCTATCCACCAATAAGCACCTTAAAGATGTTTCTACCCCATCCAATGATTGAATCGACATTCATCAAGAGTCACTTTTCAATCATGATCAAAATTCACCAATAATATCCAACAATGGTCTATTTCAAGGAGTGTTAGAATTATTTGATCCTATTGACATTATCAAAGATCCATCCACCAATGATCATGATGAGAATGTCTCTACATCACCTAATGAGTTAGAGGACATATGTCAAGAGTGTATTCAAAAGCATGATCAAAATCTAGCAATTGTCCTTTCCAAGGCATATTGACATCCTTTGACCTCATGGTTGTAGATATTGAAGGAATCCTCAAATCAACACTTGATCCAAATCTACTCAAAGGATATTGAGCCACCTCCTATTCCTTATGATGATATCTAAAAACCCTTTATAAGCAATCCATCCTTTGAAATTGACCCATATCAAGAACTTGATCCAAAATACATTGAAAGCAATTCCAACATTAATCAAGATCAAGAATTTGTATCTCCACAATACTACAATGATCTAATGGGCAGTCTCCTATCTATACAAGATGTCACAAATAATGATCATATCCATATGGAACATACTCATCCATCTATCTATGGGATGCTTTCTTTAGATGGACACATAGATGATCTTCATTCAGATCATGGTTCCTCTACTCTTGACATTATTACAAAAGAACATGAGGTTATTGATTCCTATAGTCAGGCTAAGTTGTTAATATCAGGATCAGATATATCCCAAATTCAGATTGAGGACATCATGTATAAAGATATCTGACATTATCCACTCAAGGAAACAAGTCAAATATAATATGATATTCCAGAGCCAAAAAAGAAACAAATTGAAATAACATCATTTTTAGTGGTTAGTTATCAGAGAATGCTTGCTAAATAAGACATCTCAAAACATGTAGAATCGAAGAAGGAAGGTACTACTTCCATATTACTGGGGGAAATTTTAACTCAAGCAAACATCAACATAAGGTGCATGAAGGATCCTTATGGAGAAACCAATGCTAATACTACAACTGGCCACGTCATGAATCTTCATTGACCAATCACCCCATCCACAAATTGGGACCAACATCAAAAGAAAGATTTGAATCAAAGTAAAAAAGAACATTATCAAAAGAAAAGAAGTTAGGGAAGCATACTAGACAAATCAAATATGCATCTTGGATACCAAAGTAATAAAGATAGATCATCCCTATCAAAATCCAGTAGTCAAAGAAACCTTAAGGGAAAAAATAAAAAGGAAATGTATCCATGAGCCATCCACAAAGAGGAAAAAAATATTTTCAAAGCAATGTACAAAGTATATCAAGTAGTTGGTCCTAATTCCGTACACTCCCATTATCCACCATCGTGGTGTCTTAGCAAGCTTGGAGAGTCAAAGGTTCAAGCTATCAACCAATCCCATCCTCATTCAAGCCTCCACCATCACTCCTCCATGCATGATCAATTCTCAAATTAGCCATGTATTTAGAGCCACGCTTCATCATAAGGATTTTTGAAGGAATTCTATTGTGATGTGTATGAAGACAAAGTTAACTCCTGGCCGCTAAAAGTAGATCCTTGAATCTCAAGATTTGCATTCAAGTGCACATATCTTAGCCAAGAAACTTCTTCAAGCAGGATATCAATGAAACATTATAACAAAAGCATCTACATCGACACCACTAGGTGGTTCACCATAAGCTTAAAATATTTTAGAATTTTTTTTAAAAAAACATGAAAATAGTAAATATAAAAATCATCCTCCAATGAAAACCACTATGGTGGCGCTTTGGACAAGTACCATGATGAAATACTAGAAAAAAAGCATCATGTGTAGAATCAAGCATCTTTGTGCACTAGTTTAGGTGAAATAATCTCATCTCATCCATAATAAATCTAGCATTCCATCCATATTATCCATAATAAATCCATTCATCCATGAACCATTTATCGAATCCATTTTCATCCATCTACATGCATCTTTCAAATTATCTTGATTTTGAAAAATGTTTGGTGTACACTTTACACTTGCTTATGGTTAACATTTTGACTTGAGTCATTTTCATTGATCCTATCCTACCTAGCATTATCTAAGCCATGAAGCATTATCCAAATGAGAATTATTTATTCAAACACCTTATCTTATCACAAGATAATCCTTGGCATCCTTTGTGTGCTTACCATATCCATCAATCTATACGTCCATCTAAGCATCCACCCATGGGATTCCATAGATTGCTAGAAATTTGGGGTAGATATTTATATCTTTCTTTAGGAATAAATCTTGATCTATATCTTCCAACTTATATGGTGATCTAAACATTGAAAAATGTGAAATCAAATTGGTCAAAACACTTGTGAGGAAAAAATCCAAATCACTAGCCCATGGCATATTTTAACAAGAAGATTTTCCTTATAAAGCTTAATCTTTCGTCAAAAATCAATGCAAACAATCAATATCAGTTGCATATAATGTTCACTTCAATGTCACATCAAATGATTCAAACCAATTTTGTTCCAAACTAAGATTCACCATCTTGATCAATCAAATCCAATCAATCTATCATCATCTCAGGGATATCCTTCTCAGTCCTTGTCCTGCTTAACACTATCCTTGAATTGTTGTGTAGCCTCAACAATGTTATCATAATCAATCCATCAATCAAATCCAATTAATTTCCATCATCATCTTGGGATATCCTTCTCGTTCCTTGTGTTGCTTAACACTATCCTTGCATTGTTGTGTATCCTCAACAATGCTATCATAATTAATCCATCAATCAAATCCAGTTAATGCATCATCATCTTGGGATATCGTTCCCAATCCTTGTGTTGCTTAACACTATCCTTGTATTGTTGTGTATCCTCAACAATGCTATCATTATCAATCCATCAATTAAATCATTCAAACTTAGCTTGGTTTTCAACAAAATCCCAAAATATATCATTGATATCATCATGCATATCCATATCCAAATTATCAAAATCATGCAAAAATGCAAAAACATCCAAAACATATCAAAATTGAAAACACTCAGCAAAACAAAAAATCAAAACATGGTGGTTAAACTATGTGGTCTCTATGTGTATAACGTAGGAAAGGATAATATTTGGTCAGCCCCTGAGGCCCCTAGGATAGGTCCTTCGGTTAGGTTCTTCGTCAAAATCTCAAAAAACACAAAAACATTGGAAAATTGGAAAATCAAAACATTTATTAAACTTGTCGAAAATACCAAAACAACCCTCAAAACATCTTGAAAATACCAAAAACATTAAAAAAACCTAAAAATCACCCATCCCATTTCACTTTCACCTACAATAAACATCCACTCACAATAAATTAATCATCATCTTCAACTAATTGAAAAACAATCAGAGACAAGTATAGAAAATTAAAAGTGAAAACTCAAATGTATAGGTCTTAAGTTTAGGTTAGTAGGTAAATAGGTTGGTCAACTCTTGGCATCAATATCCCATCATCCCATTAGTCTCAAAATTATCTGATAACATCGTGTCCTAGGATGCATCCTTCCTACAATGGACATCAACATCATACCTCATTGTAGTTTAGTATTGGATAGAGGTATGAAGAACATTGACTTGTTTTACTTGATCTTTTCTTGTGATTTATCTTATTGCACCAATTCCCATGACCTCTCGATGATGTCTATCTAAAAATATTTATAGAGAAAAGAATAGGGCATTGATCATTATCTTTTGTCTGTTGTGCTTTTTGGATATTCTTGTAATATAAATTGGTGATACTTGCTTTGGTAGGTGTGTATGGAAGACATTTTGGATGTCTTGTTGACTATTACATGGTTAGGCTTTTCCTTTCTATTTTTTGGTCCAAGGTGTTTGAAATTTCTAAAGTACATCCTAACAAGGTTTTGTATGTCAGGTGTGAACATGAATACTCCTATCTATTTTTTGAGTCAAATTCCATCACACTAGATACCACACCATCCTAGTTGTTTGTACCTTGATGCAAAGTATTTAAGTGTGTTATCAAACATAAGGAAAGTTATGCTCTTTACATCCCTAATCCCTAGATAAGCAATACATCATCATCATTCATCATCATATCTAATAAAGTATCAGCAACTCATAGACTTGTCGTACTTATGCATCTTCTCAAAATCAAGGGTTGATCCCCCTCATTGTTATTCTTTTATCTTTACTAGCAATTCTATCCAAGTGTTGAATATGTTTTTTTTGATATATCCTGAGGCTACCCACGGTGAATGACTATCCATACATCATCAATTTTTTCTACATCAAACATTCAAGATTTCTAGTCCTCTATGAGTTGAATTGATCCTAGATCTTTATTGCAAGCTTGACCCAAAAATTGAAATTTTTTCCTGATCTCTCAAGGGGGCAGTGTAGTAGCACACTTCATTCCATTAGGGAAATAGTGGGGCATTCAAAAGGATCAAGAAAATTTTGAAATTCAATCTTGGAACATCAATCTTTGAACCAATGCAACTAATATGTTGCTTCAAAGAGGAGAAAAATGTAGACATGTAAATAGGCCTAACTGACATTATGAACCCAATTTTGTTTAATTATCATCAAATTCTTCTATTAATCAAATGAAGCATTTTATTAGATTAATTCACCAATGTTCATCATGTTGATTTAAATAAATCAATCAAATCCCTAAAGTCATATCATCTGATTTAATAAATCAAATTATTTAAATTAACGTCAAATCCCCTAAAATTCCTCCAAGTTAATTAATTATGGATTAATTAACCCCTAATCCTAGTTACCCATCCTCTAGCTTTTAACTCCCCAAAAGTTAAACCCAACCCCTAATTAACTAACCCACTTGCACATGGAAATCAATTCTTTTAATTAACTAATTACCTCATTTATCCTCTCAACAACATATTCTAGGGAATATTCCTTCATTAAGTCCATTTATTTGACTTTCTTACCCAAAAATTTTCCCTTCAAATCATCTCAACCACATTCATTTAATTCCTCTTACAAATGGATTAATCTCTCTTACATCCCTTTTACATGTCAACCACATGCATTAACTATGCACATTCTCTAAAATGTGCTCAATCCTCACCCATTAGCATTGAGAGAAGTGTCCCAATCTCATTGGCTCTCTTTTAGTCCCACATTGCTCCTATCTCTCCATTCTTCAACCCTTCAACCTATAAATAGAAGCCACTTCTACTTGAAATCCATCTACAATCTTATGCATTTTCACTATAGGCACTTACATCTTTATCACATCTGAATCTTATCAAGGGGGTGGGAAAGGGCATCCTTTCAACATCAAAGGATCACCACTCCCACTATGGGATAGAGTTTGATATTTATTTCTTATTCTTTCACTTAGTTTCTTTGATTTCTTATTTCCTTGTTTGCATATGTAGCATGATAAAGCATCTCATAGGGATGCTTGTTTTGGTTTGCTTAAGTTTACTAACAATGCTAATGGTTGTTTTTTTTTTATTGAGTTTGAAAAGCATCCTACCTGACTAAAATTGAGAGAAAGGAATTAAAGAGAAGTTGAGAGTGATTAAGAACCCCTCATATTTTTTAGAATTTAGTCATAACTTGTCCTAGAAAAATGGAGCCATTCTTCTTCACATTGATTGTTGAAATTTTTCTAAAAAATGTATTATTGATTATGGGGCATCCATGATATAATTCCATCCCAATGTGCTCTGGGCATTGGGACTAATTTTTTATAGGTACCCATGACAAGTGTTATGCACTATGGATTCGAGTCCCTAAATTTGGTGTCATTGAGCTTCATTATAGGTTGGTAGCTTATCCAGGAAATAGTTTATGATGATGAGTGTGGTGGTGGTAGATATCCCATCCAATTATGGAATGCTACTATGCAGGAGGTGGAGTACTTCTATGGGGGTAGCATGTAGTGGCTGACATTTCTTACACTACGCTTCTCCATTGATGAGTAAAAATATGCGAATGGTTAGAGGCAAAAAGTGCTACATATGCTAGAGCATGCTCCTAAAGATGATACAATTCTGTTTATAGACACTGATATTAATGAATTTAAAGTGGAAGAGTTACAAAGAGAATGTGATAGGATCCCTGCACCTATAGACCATGAAGTTGTAAGACTATCTGATAAGGATAGACTCTGGAAGATTTACTTTGATGATGCAAGCTCTAAAGATGGGTTTGGTACAATAATATTGTTGGTCTCACATAGTGGCAATACATACAATTTTTCTTTCACTTTTTCCTTTGTATGCGCAAAAAATGTAGTAGAGTATGAATCCTTGCTACTAGGACTAAGGTTGGTTGAAAAACATGGGATAAAAAAGTTAATGGTAATTGGTGATTTTGAGTTGGTGATATCCCAAGTAAGATCTAGATACACATGTAAGAACAATAGGTTGAAGCAATATAGGAATGATGTATGGGATTCCATTTAACAGTTTGATGCATTCAGAATATATTGGATGGAAAGAGGATAAAACCGAGTGGTAGACTTACTTGAAAATATTGCATTAATATAAGATGATATAACTTTTGCAGGTATCTCAAAGGTTGAGGTTCAAGCAAGACCCTCAATCCCTAAAAATGTACATAATTGGAAAATTTTCAAAGATTCAATGAAGATATTATGAAGTTTTTGAAATGTGTTGATGAATATGAAGGCTAGGAGATTTATTTTGGTTCATTTGTTGAAAATGTAGATGGTAAGGATACAATATTTCAGAATGAGGTCATTCAACTAAAGAGAAACAAAATCCCCAAGGGCCTTGTAGCTTTAGAAAGAGTGTTTGATAGTTAGGATGAGAGAAAGGTTAAAACAACTACCACCCATTTAGAGGATTTGGAAGAAGTGAATTTGGGGACTAAAAATTCCCCTAAAAAGGTATATGTAGGAAAGAAAAAGAAACCAAAGATCAAGGCAATGTTGATTTCCTTATTAAGAAAATACATACATGTCTTTTCTTGGTCATCTGATGACCGAAAGGCATATAGAGAGGAATTATTACAACATTCAAAATTCCTCTGAAAGAAGATGCCAAGCCTTTTAGGAAAAAGCAAAACCAATCAATCCTACCTTAGCTCCTAAAATGGAAGAGAAATTGGTTAAGCTAAGAGATGATGGAATCATAAATCCCATTAGGAATTCTTCATGGGTGTCTAATTGCATGCTAGCGAGGAAGAAAAATGGTGATATAAGGCTATGTGTGGATTTTAGGAATATGAACATATCATCATTAAAGGAAAACTATCCATTGCCGAATATGGTAGTCATGTTGCATAAGGTAACTAGC
>VDFB02089741.1:0-63266 GCA_007258455.2 Sequoia sempervirens
AATTTGAGTTGTAACGAGAAGGAAGACACAAATCATCCAAATCTTGATTCCATTACCTAGTGGAAGAAAGGTACTGATCATATCCTCCCCAACACAATATTTTATAAAAACATTTCCCATACATTTTAGTTTTCTGCTGTAGGAGTAGGAGTAGTAGTTGGCTTTATATTTTCATTGTCTATTTCAAACCCTCATGCCAGTCTGAAATAGATTGATAGCAGATGATTTAATTGAAAAAATTGTGATCATATGAGGATGATTTAATTGAAAAAATTATGAGAATGATTTAATTGAAAAGATTTGTTGATCACACAAACTCTTCAAATTCGTAAAAAGTTTCAATTTGCTTGGTCATCACCAGTCAATCTCAGAGAACAAGCATTCATTGGTGAATAAGGGTACACCTGCCTAGGCATAGCAGAGCCTAAAGAGCAGAGAATCATAACCATCTTGGTTAGTTCCGTTCGTCGGCCAGATTACTTGTCAGACGTGATCATAAAGCTTGGCATACTTTTAGGGTTTGACAATTTGCTGATTTGGGAACCAACAATTCCATTTTATCAAACTCATTACAAAGCTTAAATTGACATAGACTTAAAAATGAAAGCATATGCAAATCTGATAACCAAATTCCGAGCTTCGTATAACTGAATATAACAATGTATGAGCAGATGTAGTTTTCAAACATACAGATTTATGCTGAGCCAAGATATTGAGCAGATAAGAAGTATTTGTGCTCAGAAATGTATTACAGTGATAGGAGAATTACAAATTACATATTCAGAACATTCTACAGCAGTCTATACTTGCATTTAAATCGTTCTCAGATTTACATATATCATGAACAGTAAATACCAAGCCAAGATTCCAACCTAGAACTGATTGTAAAATCTAGAAAAGGTATCACAACAACTAAAAGACAGATTAAGGTCTTTGAAAATTCCCACGACTAGCTTCAGGACCCTTTTGTGACCTCCAATCAGCACCAAATGTGCTCAAAACTCCCACATGAAGCATGGACAGGGCCACACATGTGAAAGAAGGCTGCGCCCAGGTTTGAAACTCAAATGCTAGCAGAGTACAAGTCCATACGTATAATATCCCTTGCTGATTATGGCCTCAAAATGCTGAAGTTATGCTCAAGGAATATTGTCAAACACTTTGCACACAAGTCTAATCTTGCTGATATGAATTTCTGATTGTTTTGTTATGAGTTTGGATGCTGCAAATAATATTTTTGAAAGCTTCTAATGATGCAAGATTGACTAATAAAGTCTCAGCAATGCTATGCCAACTATTTTCTACCTTTACATGCATATAAGTGACTGAAAATGTGCATCTACAGCAACTAGGAATTAAGACAAACACTTTGGATGCAATCTAAGATGGCATTTATGCACTTATAGCCAAGTGGCATTAATGCAAACACTTGGTATGCAATATTATAATATTTTTTTATGCCAAAATGAGAACCTACAGCCAATTGACATTTTGTCAAACAATTGGCTTGCAAACTAATAGGCTGATTATGAATGCTATTAAAATGAACATTACATCGAACATATGGCATGCAACTTATTTCTTCTTATTGAAATGCCAACCTCACTACAATGCTGATATAGAAAAGATGAGCCAAGACTCTTGGCATTACAATATAAATTTTGAGTACAAAATGCACTTTAAAGTTTGAGTACAATGGCAGCAATTAAACTTATTCTAAATGCTGATATGAGTATGCAAATAACATAAAACCTGGTTGGGAGAAGCACCTATGTTGATGAAGATGTGGCAGCCAATAAACAATTCAAAAATGAGCTTCCCTCAAGCCAAATCGAAATCTTACAATATTTTATATAAATAAATGCAGCAACAATGGCCCTCCAAATTGCTATAGAAATGATTGCCAACACGAAAGGAATTGATTTCTCCAATGCCCACAAAAGTTTGAAGTCTCAATGATGAGCAATGAGCAAATATGTACTTTTCACCACGGCTGGTTGACTTTTGCTGAGATGAAAAATTAGAATGTTCTTCATACAATAATCACCTCCAAATATGCCAATCAATGTTGCCTCCTATCTGCAAATGATCTCCAATATATCTCCAATCAATTCTTCACAAATTTGCAGCTGTAAGTTATTCTCCAAAATGCTTCAACAAGCTTATATGAAATCTTAATCTCCAAATTTGGCTAAAGGCCACAAAATTTGCAATGAAGCACAAATTGAACTTTTGAAGTGAAGCCCACAATGTAGCAATAATTCAGCTGATATTTCCAGTGTTCCACGGGCCTGGGGGACGGGGAAACGGGGGGAAGGGGAAACGCGTTTCGGAGACGGGGGGACAAAGGGCCTAAGTTTGGGGACGGCGGGGAGACAGTGGGGGGACGGCGGCGGGGGGGTGGCAGGGTGGTGGTGCTGATATAGTTATACATATACTTATAGTACTTGAAAAACTAGTTTTGAAAAGATGTATAACAGTATAACAGTATAAGAATTACATTTCAAATGAAACTATAGGAAATTAGTAAAATACTAAAATTATAACATGGCAAAATTTGAAATACTAAATCTAAATATGAAGATATTTGAATGCTAATTGCTAAATAAAATTTGACAAATGAAATTGTCAGATTGGAGATTTCTATTATATCGCCAAATATGAATATTTGATGTCATATGAGATATCACAAAGTCTATAAAGATGATTAATTGATTACATGATTCATCATTACAATGAGTAGCATTACAAAATGAAAAGACAAAATGCCAAAATGTCAAAACTCAAAATGTAGTGAATGGAGGCCTCTAATCATCTACAAACTCCCCATCACTGGAACTGTTGGACTCCACAAGGTCAAGATCCCTCAAGCTCACACCAACCAGCCCTGCATCTGAAGTGGTAGGATCATCCTCATCAATCTGTGAAGGCTCCTCTGGCTCCACATCCCATCGTGCCGTTGGACTCTCCTTGTACACACTGTCTTGCGGTCCATGAGACGCAAAGCACTGTGTACAGCCACAAGCTTCTTTGCTCTCTTAGAGGTAAGTCTGTTCCTCTTAAGAGAGTGGATGAAGCTATATGTAGACCAGTTCCTCTCAGCAGCTGAAGAACTGGAAACCTGGGATAGCAGACGAATAGCTAGAGTGGTGGTCAAAGATTTCGAACCATGACAATTCCACCACAAAAGTGGGTCCTCCTGTGCCATAGAAACTATATCCACCTTTGCTGCATCTGAATAGCCTCTAAGAGTGGCAAATCTGGTCCACTCAGTGCGAATTGTGCTAGCATCTGTAGAATCATACATCTTCTCTATGCACCTAAAGAAACCTGCCTTCACCTCATCATCCTGAATCGGTGTCACTCTACCTGGTCTAGCCATGTACCACTTAGGATTCAAGGCAAAGGCAGCCATATGCAAAGGAGTGTTCAACTTGTCCCATCTGCGCTGACTGATTGGCCGGATGTGCTCATTGTAGAATGCTAGAGAGGGGTCCTTCACTTGCACACCAGCCCTCATCTGGTCAAGCATAGAGTCGATGCACTCATACACCTCTCCAAGGTTAGGTGCATCCCCATCCCCATATCTGATAACCTGGAATACTGGAGAAATGATGGAGACAATGTATTTTGCATCAGTCCAAAACACATCACTCTTCACTATCTCCTTCACCCTTCTCCCCTGTGCTGTCTTGGTCTCGGCCCACCTATTCCACTCATTAGTCATAACCATGAGTTGCAATGCCTCTTGCAACTCAAGCATTCTCTCCAAGAGAATGAAATATGATGCATATCGGGTCTCCACCGGTTTCAAGAACTCCTTCTTCGCGAAGGTCCTGAAGAGTGCATGGGAAGTGTGGTGGTTGCAGATAAACATTTGCACATCTCTCGCATTGGTGACCACTCCTCTAATCCAATCAATCTTCCCCATGTCTTTGAGTGCATTGTTCATGGCATGCACACAACATGGGGTCCACCAAATATGTCTATAGGCTGCCTCAATGAGTTTCCCTTCTGCTCTACACACATGGGCTGCATCTGTGACTACTTGGACCACATTTGTGGCCCAACCTCCTCAATAGCCTCCCTGAGGACATGAAACTGAAAATCAACATCTTTACGATGCCCTGTACAATCAACTGCTCTAAGGAAGTATGGGCCCTCTGCACATGTGACCATGATGTTGATGAGTGGACGATGGCTAATGTCCGTCCACCCATCCATAACTATACTGCACCCAGATGCCACCCAACATGCCTTCATCTTCTCCATCAAAATATTGATCTTGGAATAGCACTTATCCAAGATCGAGGTCCTCATTTTCGTCTCACCTGGTGGCACATATGATGTTCCTCCCTTCACCACCATAGCCATCATCTCCCTAGAATAAGGAGACCGTGTAACATGAAATGGAATGCCATTGGCAAAGAAGAACTTGCCAGTGGATTCATCTATCTCATCTCTCAGCTACACATTAAACATATTAGCTATGGGGTTACTTTGTGATTTCTGCAACTTGCGTTTCCCTGTGGCTGTCCCCCTAGCGACATTAGAAGTGGAAGTGGATGAAGCTCCAAACATCATTCCTCCCGTCTGAGAAGTATGTGGCATTGATGCATGATGGATTTGCTGAAGGGCTGCCCTAGCAGTCAAAGTAGTAGGGACTGAAATATTTGTGTCCTCTGGAATGCCCCAAAGCTAGTTAAACTCCATTCTATATTTTATATTTTGAGCCTCCTTCAAAAACTTACAAGGCTCCACACCTTTTCCTGTCCAAAAAAGAAAGTGTGCATTCACTCGAGTGATGCTACCAAACCAATCAGTCCCACAAATGTTGCACTGCCACTTCCTTGTTCCCCCACCTAATTGTGATGTGCCTTGTATTCTTGTAGCAAACTGTTTTAGAGGAGACTTCGGATCAAAATGACCCCTAGCAAACTCTGCCAACAATTCTGAAGGGCAGCCTGTACTAGCTGGTGCACTCGCCATGGAACTAGATTGGGCTGCAAGATCAGCCCCATGGTCATCCCCCTCATTCTCAGGTTCAAAATCTGAATCATGTTCACTATGAGAATGGATTTCCATGTCATCCCCACTCACGTCTTGGGTGCTCATCGTGAAAGTGACACTGCATTTCACAAAATTAAAATAAAATCAGCCTACTTTAACAAATTGAAACAATGAAATACAAATTGAAATAACAAATTTGAAATTTTAATTTTGAAAACAAAATTTACAATTTATAATTTAAAAATCAGCCTACTTTAATTTTATATTATTTAAAAATTTAAATAAAAATATTAAATTAACAAATAATAAAATTTGATGTTGAATCTTGAAGGCAAAATGATGAAGATGAATGAATCATTCATCATTTTGCCCTCAAGATTCAACATCAAATCTGATTTTGAGATGAATAAGAAAAAAAACAAGTTTAATTAACTTTAATATTAAAATTTTAAAATAAAAAATTTGATGTTGAATCTTGAGGGCAAAATGATGAATGATTCATTCATCTTCATCATTTTGCCCTCAAGATTCAACATCAAATCTGATTTTGAGTCTTTGAGATGAATAAGAAAAAAAAAACAAGTTTAAACTTAGAAAATAAAACAAAAACAACAAGAAATTTGAAAAAAACTTCAAAAACCCTACCTTGTGCTTGAAAAATCTCTCCAAAATGAAGTAGAATCCTCTTCCTCCTTTTCTTCTTACTCTTTCTCACTCCTATCACACTTGCAATCTCTTTTTTCACTCCTTCAATCAGACTTCTTCACTGTTTTTCCTCTTCAGCTGGCTGCAAAAAAAATCAGTCTTTGTAAATGTGATTGAAATGATAAAATGAAGTGGTTTTGTCTTGTTTTGGAGGAAGGGGTGGGGCCCACGCCAAATTAGGGCAACAATAAAACAAAGAAAAATCAAAATTTATTTAATTTTAAGTGTTATTTCGGCCCATTGATGCGTCTCTAGATGTGAGACGGCTAGGCGTCTCCAAGTCTCCCGAGAAACGCCTGGGCGTCTCCCCAGGAGACTTGGAGACCTGGGGAAGTCTCCAAGGAAACTTGGAGACATCTCCAAGTCTCCAAGTTTCCTTGGGAGATGTGGAGACGTCTCCCCATCTCTGGCGGAGCTCTGGTGGCGGTGGCGGGACGACGGGAGACGCCAAGTACCCATCCCCCCGTCCCCGAGACGTCCCCGTTTCTGAAACGCGACCAAATTAGGGGGGAAACGCGTTTCCATGGAATACTGGATATTTCACAACCTCAAAATTGTATAACCAATGAGTTTTTAGATCCCAAAGGTCCTCCAATGGCTGAAACCCTAACTGGCTTCTCCACCACCAAAAGTCTTCAATTCAAATATCAATTCTTGGATATCCAAAAATGAGCCCTTAAGATCCATTTATACTTTTCCTGAAAGAGCCCACACACTTTTCTTGCCAATGTGGGATAAAAGATATATTTTATTTTTTTATTTTAGTGACTTTATGATATAATATTTTATTTAAGTCACTTTATTAAATTAATTAAATATAAGGTTACTTTATAATATTTATTTATTTAATAACCTTACAAATAATTAATTTAATTATTTATCTCCCTTATTACTCCCAATCCAACTAAGTCCAAGAAACCATCCACTGACTAGGTAACTGCCTGAAGAAGACCCCCTAACCATGCACATTAGCCTACGAGGGTTAGGAATAGGCTAAATCCTCTGAAAATTGGTGCTCATGAAAATGGGGACATTACAATACGCTTCAATACCAGGTTCCCACGACAACATATAGGTGGAATAAATTACTAGCAACAGTCTGCGACTACACTTTGTGCCTCACAATTCGCCTTTCAACCCCCAAACACCACCTATAGATGATTCTGCGCTACAACAAAAGTGGGTAATAGCATTCTTAGACACACAACTCCCTTCAAATAATGCCCACAACTTCTATCTTTTCCTTGTGAGCTCTTCAAAGGGACACATCCAGGTTAGGAAGCATTTTGAGTTAAGCGCTTGGAAGATAAAATAACTCTCAAGTCTTCAAGAACCCCATCCCTCTTCACACACACAAGAGTAATCTCTAATAATGTCGTACTAAGCTCAGGAGGAATAACACCAACCAACAAATAGAAGATATTCGCCCAAATCTCAGACCACAAATCCAAACCCTTGCAATGGGAAACTCATTGAATAATAATATTCGTTTACTCCAATTTTGTCTCCGCAGGAGACTCACAAAATTGCAATATTCACCTAGGTAGAAGACTTGTATGATCTCCTCCACGAACCAGCTAGGGTGGAATCGTTTCACCACCGAAATCGGATGCCCTAGGGTTTCCTCTTCCCCAAGACCAAGAATTTCAAGAGCTCTCCAAAAGTGAAAGTGAGAAATTAATCAAGCATAATGGAAATGAGCTTCAAAAACCTCTTTTATATCCTTCACTTTAATTTCCTGCTCAAAATAAAATAAAGTGACTTTATTTTATTACTTTTTAATATTTCTCCAAAAGTCACTTTATAACACATTTAATTAATTATTTAACATTACCTTTCTAAAAGTACTTTTCCCGCCACGTAATATTAAACAATTAAATAAATTAGTTCCCTTTTCCCGACTCTAATCTACAGGAATTAAATAAGCTAAAATGTCCTCCTGGGTGATCATTGAGAAGGGGACATTACAATTTAATCCAATAGATTTATAATTTCCAATTCTTATTCCTTGTTTCTAGTTTGCTGCTTTTTCTAGCTTTCTAATTGATCCAATCATCCCATATGATGCCTTTACCAAATGATGCCCTTTTCCTTATATACCCCTCAAGGTGGGTGAAAAGTCACACCTTTTATTTTCCTTGCATCCTTTACAAAGGATGCACCCCTTCCTTGATCGCTGTTTTTTGAACTTGTTTAATTTTTATTGATCTTTGCCTTAAATTAAAGTTTGTTTCCTTTAATTAAGTTTACTGCCTTTAGGGGTTCTTCTATATGCTACCTTATGGAATCACTACATGCAATATTTGTTTTAAAGGCTCTTTAATTTCTTTTGTAGGCTGTGATTTCTTTTGTCAGTATTGAATTCTTGTGCAAGTTGTGATTGGGCGAACATTAACTTTATTTATATGCAAGCTTTATATATATTATAATTATAATCTATGTCACAAGGTACGAATTTGACAACAATAAAATTCAAATGAAGTTCGGCAAGGAGAAAAAATTCGTGATTAAATTTGCCTCATAAAAAGTTTAATTTATTTTTTAAATATAAGTATTAAATCCATAAAAATAAAACAATTTGTTAAATTTGAATACATTATAATATAAATATGTTAAAAATTTAATTTAAATATTATTAACATATAATAATAAATGTATTATAATTAAAAATCTAATTTAAATATTTCAAAATATTAAATTTTAATATATTGAATGAAAAACAAAATAAAAGTCTAATCAATGTTGTTTAAAAAATAGAATTTAAAGATATTAAATTCCAAATCAATTGAACCCACCATTGGCTTAGATCGATGCCTTTGTTACTTCGACCCACGACATGCTTCCTCTAGCTTGCAGTGCTAGCGTTGTTGCAACGGATAAAATTATGTATTGAGGATTTCGCCTCCTGAGCTAGGTCCCTCGACTTGATAGCAGTCTTAGCTATCGTCCTTTGTAGCAAGACTCCCATGGTACAACTTGTAGACCTACAAAATAGTAGTGAACAAAATATCAAAAAAACGAAAAAAACCCAAAACTCTTTATCCTTATGAATCCTAGGCGAACTTAAACTATTTTTTTAGGGTTTTCAAAATTTCGCCGAATTTTGAACTTCGCCGATTAAATTCGGCAAATCCTGTGACATAGATTATAATAATATTTATATTTATATTTTTAATATTTATTTATTTTGCATTTCAACGCTTGGTTTTCTTATACTTTAGTGTTGAAGTTTGATCATGGTGGGGGTATGACAATCTAAGTCGGTGACTCTTGGAAAGGTGTTTTCAGCTGATGGAACAATCAAATTTCTCATTTTTTATGAGGATTTTCAGTTTTCTTGCAGTTGTTCCACTTCCAGGGTGCTGACTTTGAGAAAATTAGATTGTAAGTTGCTGGTTTTAGACTTGAACAATTGCAAGTTTATGCATTTTCAAACCATTCAATCAAATGGAAAGGTTAGTTTATCGTTTCATAACAGGGGGATGAGTACTTCAACTAACCAAGTTTTGAATTGGATGGGAATTCAAGCACCAAATAGTTGTCATTTGTTTTTTACAGCTTGCATTTGTGGTTTGGACAACAGACCACCATATAGTTATGACCATCATGTTGGAGTGCAGGAAGTTAAAAATGAAAGTTAACATCAACTTCTTCGAATTTATCCAAATGGTGCAATGGATTCATGATAATTGAGTGAAATTTTTCAATAGTTAACTGAAATCATGCAAAGGTTTGTGCTCTTTTTGTAGGTAGAATTAAGGAGTTTTTATTTGTAGATGTGTTGCAGTACAGTGATCCTGGAGTCATATTCATCATTCAAATGTGGATCAATTGGTTGAGACTACAATTGCTTGAGGAAAGCAATTTTGGGGAGGGGGGACTATAATGTCTCGTCAGGCCTAATCTGTTTGGTGACAGTTAGCCTATTTCTTGAGTTTCCGTAGGTTAATTGTGTAACATACTCAACTTTGAAAACTGGAATTACTTAATGAATTAACTAGAAAGTAAATATCCACATGCTAAAAATCAATTTGTTTTACATGAACAATAAATAAGTGGAAACTATAATCATTTGAATTTGAAATGCAACAATTTCAATAAGGAAAATTATGATATTCTTCTCTTTATCATTACATACATGAATTGCATCTAAAACAAACATGTTTACAATACACTAGAAGTGTTATAAAGTTTTCCATATTTAGAATTTTGCATTTGTCTCACAAGTCTCGACGAAGTTGTCTAAAAGAGGGAGAGCATCAGCCAAGCGCTTTACCTCCAACCACAGATAGACGGTCCCCCACACCTTCCATCTGGAAGTGGCCTTACCCTTTATGAAGAGTATATACAAAGGAAACCAAAAAAATTATGCCATCTGAGTTCTAGTGTTGTGTCCTACATAACCCAATTGACCATACAACTTTAGACAATCCTCTAACTAAGTATGACCAATTTGACTGGATTATGAAATTTGGAACACTGTGAACTGACTAAATGCAAGCAAAGAATTTTGCATTACTTTGGCCAAAATTTTTAATAAAATAAACACTTCCTTAGGAAATGTAGTCGTGAGTTCACACACCTCTAACTCGACTTGGAAACGACATTTCACCTATGGTTAAGCACACAGTTGTCTCCTTTGATTGTTTATCTAACTTTTCACAAGGATTTAAGATCAATCATGCATATCATTTTATAGTAGGTAAACGACTAAGGTTATAGAAAAATACTCCTGACAATGAACATCCGTATTGCGTACTCGCAATTTCTCGGATCTTGGCTATTGCCATGTGTTTATATGTTTTTGAAATTAATTCAAGAGTGTAAAACTTTCCTATTTTTCAAACAAAAGACTTAAAAAACTCTTTTACAAGTTATAGAACATTTAGATAATGACATTGGCTCATGACTCTTTATCTATCACTTGAGGTCTTAACAACTCGAAACACAGGTAAATAAGAGTTCTATTCACTAATATCAAAATAACTTCTTCATAAATATTTCTGATTTTTCTATGTTTTCTCTTTCATCTTTGTTCAAGAACATGTTTTAAAATGCTAATAAGTGTACAACATATTATCTATTTCTTTATGCAAGAATAAGTACATTTCTACAGACTTTGAGCCATATTAATAACTCTACATAACAATAATCTGATTACTTACAGCCAAAATAACTAGTTTAAGCTTCAAGCTTATCATACAAATTTATAAATGTATTTAGAATAATCTTTGCATGCTCTTATATTTATATATATATACCTCTCTCTCTCTATATATATATATAAGATCTGCTATTTATTTTCATGAGTGAATTAGAATATTTCTATTCAGATTATATCAACAGAGTAATAAGAACTCTTGTTTTTAATCAGACTATCTCTGCTGTCTTACACAAAATTAAATAAAGTAAAAATATTTCATTCACAGGTTTGTATATTCAGACTATTCTTTCACATATATTCAATATATAAACTCTTAATATCTTTTTAAATTTGAAACTTCATCTTTAGATTACCATAAATAAAAGAAAGAAAACTGAATATGAAATCATGCCTATACTATATCTTTTCTTCTGCACTTTCCAAATCTTCTAAGTGCAGCCCAAAACTCTTGTCGACCTTTCTAGATATCCACTGCTTGCTCACAACTTGAATACTCTACTCTTCCACGTATATCCCCTTAATGATAAACTCAGCTATCGATATTATGCACTAAAAACTCTCCTCTAACCATCGACTGTTGTTATCTCAAAAATAACAGATAATACTCTCTCAAACATGTGATTGCTTAAACTCATATAATAGCAATACCTTTTCTTTTTAAGTCCTGCGACCCCCCACTTCTCTCACATCCTATTCATAAATGTAGGCAGTTTAAACCTCTTTTCTTGCCAATAATATTGCCATCGATGGTGGCATTAAGCTTCCACGTAAGAGCTAAGGGAATCAATATTGTTAACTTTTATTCCATTTATCATTAACTTGCACGTAAGGCTAGTTAACTGCCTTTAACAACCGCGACCTCCCATAATGCAAGCTGTTGGCATTAATAATGGTAATATATTATATTATTTATATATATATTATTTATACATATATTTATATATGTATGTATATATGTATATATTTATATTTATACTCGTATATATTTATACTGTTAGGTTTTGTATTTCTGATGTAAGTAGTCTTGAGTATATGCTGTAATTTTGTAATCCTGATGTAAGTATCCATGGAGAATCATTGTAAATGCTTTTAATCTTGTGTAAACTGGAAAGGAAAATACTCCTATACTGTTGGTGAACAGTAACACACTTGATATGTAAAAATGTTGTAATCCTCATGTTGTTGATTCCTCTATATCTAATATAAAAAAAATCATTTGAATAATAAACAAATAAACCTTTACAATAATAGGTAAATCATAAAGATGATTAGACACAATATCTCCTCTTGACTATTGCCAAAAGACTAAATCAACGATTGAATATGATTACAACCCTAACAATATGACCGCACCACACAAAAATTAACTCTGTGACAACATAGGGAAGAACTTGACAACTTACTCGGGCTTTGACGCAAAACCTACGTGAGTGTGTAATCGACTCAAAATGGTAACCCATTTGTTTACCAATGTCTATACTCTTCTCTCTGGTGATACTCTCCCTCTCCATCTAGGAGGGTCAAATTTGCTCTTGCATTCAACTTAGAAGGTCATCAAAATAGTTGGTCCATTATTAATCATGATATCATAATCATTAATCAAAAGTAATAATCATTACTATTCTCTGATCCTTTAACGAAACATTTATATTGCATTTTAACTTCATCTAATCATCAACTTAAATAAAATCATCCATTCATGTCAAAAACACATATGTAACGTAAAAGATAAAAGTAATTGCAAGTCAAAGTTTGGGGTTTGACAAATTGGTAAGGGAAAAGGGGACTTCAAAGTAGGGAAACCCGGGGATGCGTCCCCCCTAAAATGGCCTGTCCTTGTCCCCAGGACGTCTCGGGTATTAGGGGACGGTCCCCTGGCGTCCCCTTTTTTGCTCAAAAACCAAAAAACGTCTTGAAAACGAGGGACCGGTCAACCAAGGAAAGGGGGACGGTTGACCGTCCCAGGGACAGCTAGGGGACACCTAGATGTCCCTCGATTGTCCTGGGGACGGCCGGCCGTCCCCTGCGTCAATGCATGGTTAAAATAAAAAAAACACAGTCCTTAACTGGCAATAACAATGGGAAGTGACCATGCCATAAAGGGCAGTTACCTTGATCACAGAGGGTTGTGAAAGAGACTGTTAAAGTCTGTACAAAAGGTAAAGATTGTGCAATAAAGGAAAAATCAAGGTAGAGCTTACCAAGATGAGGACAGTCAAACCTTAGAAAAGATAGTCATAGAAGGTTACATAATGGGTTATATTGAAAACACAAGTAAAAGACCCTTATTGAACCCTCCAAAAATCCAATATGATGTTTATCTAAGCAATGGAGAGGTCAAAAACTATCTGAAACCATTAGAATCCTAAAGCAACCCCAAAGGCATGCATGGCAGGCTCTTTAAAGAAGGTGATTAGATAATTTAGAAAGTATCCAAACTCATCAAGAGAACAGACCGTGGACTAAAAGGGGATTGTTTTAAAATGCAAATCTAGAAGTTTCAAAAGCCCTATACTAGTTGTGAAGATGACAGGGGAGAGATCGAAAGGACAATCTTAGGACAGTCCAGTGATGAAAAGGTTTGCAAAGTGACCTCACGACAAGATGATTGTGGTTTTGAACAACGCACAGAGTTTTCAAAGGACTGTCATTAAAGTATTTGACAATGGGCTAAATATGACTGTGGTTTGTCTATTGAAAAAGGCAGTCACTTTGGACAAGTGAGCAGTCAACCATGAAAGGGTAGTCACTTTGGACTAAAGGGACACAGTCTAATGAAGGACAGTTTTGAAGATGAAGGAAAACATAATGATAAAGTACAGTGACAGAATATTAGAGATGAACTTTTGATAGTCATGAATGAACAAGGGTGTGTTTGATGACAATATTTTGAGATAGAAGATAGAGTTATTCTTGAGAAAATCATTAGATTGTAATATCTTCTTTATCAGAGGTATGAGTTGATGATTGATAAAGCTTAAAAATATGGCAAACAATTGACAGTAAGGAGAAAAGTATGATAATACTAGAAGGTTTCCTCCAAAGCTTTTGAGGTATTATAATTTAAGGTTCTATAATGTATATTATGGATGCTTTATCCATGTTTTCATATGAATATTTAAAATTTCCCTATATATTTTAAATTTTCCCTATATTTTATATAGTTGTCCCCCCGCCGTTCGAAATTTGGCCTCAAAATCCGGAAACTTGGGGACTTATCACGCCGTCCCCTGTCATCCCCCTCCCAAAACCTTGGGGTAACACTACTTCAAAGTCAATGTTATTAAATTTCCACAGTCCATAAGAATCAGAGAAGCCTATTTCTGGATTAGATTGTGTAAGATTTTTTGGATCAACGTTTCGGATCACACTCCGTGATCCATCATCAGGATAGAGAGCTCAAGGAGATGAGCCTAGTTCAGTAATTCAATATTTCTATTTTTGGAAATGAGCCTAGTTAATAGTATGTATCGCAATGACACTTTCATAAATGTTTTCTGACTCCTAGGGTGTTCTCTAAACTTCTTGGAGAGAACATCTATTTTTAGTAAATCACTGAGTAGGTTTCAATCATTTTCCTATTGCTTCAGTTTCTTCATGGAATGATCAGAATTTGTTACACCCCGATTGTATAGCTACTATTGCATAGGGCAATTGATTGTAATGACTGAATCAATGTGATGAATAAAACATGTTCTTGTTATCAATATGAGTGTGTTCCATTTAATGATTGTCTCATTTGATTGTTACTTCTATTGATGTAATCCTATATGATGTTGCATGCAAGTTATTGAATAATGTTTATTCTAACTTTTGAGATGTTTCATGTAAACTGTTTTGTTGTGAACATACGACTCCCGTTATCGTGTCATGGAATGCAGGTGTGCGAACCATTCCTCCAAACAGAGGAGAAATATCACTCGGGAGAGGAGCTTGGTCGAGTAAACAGTAACGAGAACCATTTGAGCATATACACACACTGTAATGATCCGGACCAATTTTGTTTTGTTTTTTCAATGATAGTTACAAAGCAACATGCACCCGTTAAGGTTAGCTCTAAACCAAAACGATGCTGAAAGCAACTCTAACCAGAATGTACACCAGGATCCCGATGTGGGCAAGGTGTGAGCATTCGTCAGAGGGTCTAATGCAGATGCAACTGAAAAGGAACTCTAACCAAGAATGCGTCTGGGCAAACGAGCATATGGTCAGAGGATCAATGCATGATGAACTGAAGTAACCCTAACCAAGAATGGCGCCGAGTGATGGCGAGCATATGGTCAGAGGGTCCCTACAACTATTAACTGAAAGTAATTAGGCGGAAAGCCAGCCTCTTCCACTTATTCAGTGGGAAATACAAAAGAGTAAATGAGAGATAAAGAAATGAATGGCTGATAGTACTATTAATCAGCTTACAATATGTCAGAATGTTTAGCTAAAGCCCTGTTTCAAGTTCTTCATTGCTACAACTGTATAGTATGTCTTCCCAATACCAAATGTAACTTCCAATGCTTAATCCCAACCCAAAGGACAACTTTCTTAATTCTGATATATCAGACCTGCAACAAGAAATGAAGAAATCTGCAACCTAACACTCATTCAAATGCTTGTATCTTGCTCAAATCTTACTCTAATGACATGAAACCAAGTGCAGATTGCTCTAAGGATGATGGCGCCCAAAATGAATACCTAATACCTCACCAAACAGCCTCCATTTATTTTGCACAAATCCCAAAGCATTCCTAGAATCGTACGGCCCAGCTGCAAGGGCGATTTTGCTCTATAAAATCAGGGACACTTCAATAAAATCTGCAAATTAGCTAGAATGGTCGCCCCTCATAAACAAAAAGATAGAAACAATACCCATAACAATAGCATTTTTATTTCACGAGCTATGAGCAAATCTTACATTCCTCAATGACATTCAACAACTCTAGAAATGAGACAGAAAATGCAAACTAGAACTCCAAAATGCAAATACTCAATTGAAAATGCAAATCAAACCTATTACAAGCTAACTCTCAACTAGTTGCTATCTTTCAAGCAAGAAGATGAGCCATTGCTAGGAGGTGTGCTTTCCTCGAAGCGAGTGCCTGAAGACAATTCAGCAGCATAACGGTGTAGTAGACAAAAGATGCCAAATGAAGAGCTGAGGCCAGAATATATAGATATGAGAAGAGCCTTCTAGAATCTTCAAGAAGGGCGCCCAAACCCTAATTTTGAATTCAACACTTTTTCCCTCCAAAAGGTGGCATCCTTTTTCCTTTAATAAAATATTTCACCATTTTATAAAAGTCAATTTCTCCTCAAGTAGGCGTCCATTTCACTTAACCCATAATTTGACTTCAAAATATAATTTATCATTTCAATGAAGAGCTTACCCATCAAGTCCCCTTTTTAAGAACAACATAAAGTTATAATGCTAGGCAAGGGGGGCGTTATAATATTAAATTATAATATTATAATGTGAAAATACTTCTCTCCATAAAAATGCCCCCAAGGGCCAAAAAAAATATTGCCAACTGAACCAACTGAAGAAGAAGACCAACTGAACTGAACCCAACTTGTCCACTGCCAAAAATAGAATTTACTAAAAATAGTAAATTCATGAAGTTGCTCGAAATGCCAAATTGACCATACCACCGCGAAGCTCTCTGAAAACCTAGAAAGAATCCGCAATCCGATTTTCAAACTTCAAGCAACAACCTCCTCAAAATTAGGAAACCCTAATTTCACCATCCAAGTAGCCTACAGGTCTCCGGAATAGGCCAACGATCAACTGAAACGATCACATTTGAGAAGGGGACATTACACACACGACCCTTAGACTGAGTAAGCTAAGTCAGTTTGTTTGAGTTATGGGTAAGTCATCCGTAGGCTTGTATGTTGGCATTAGGAGTCGTGTCTACTTCTGAATGCATGTATAAGTGACGTTTATTTGTGTATCTGACTTACTATACAATGATCATTGTGAGGATAACGTGAAAGGATATATGTGTATAGGTTGAATGGGTATGTATACACATGTATATAGTATGTACACTGAGGTATATACGAGTATATACGTGTGTATATATACACACGCTACCTATTATTTGTGAATATTAATAATATAATATTATTATTGCCTGATGACTTTACATAAAAATGTATATATATTTATTTATATATTGGGTTGCTGACTGGCTCACGATATATTATATATTTGTTAAATATATATATATATATATATAATATATATATGGTTAATATATTTAAGACTATAATAATATTTATATAATATAATATATATAATGAAATTTTATTGTATTTAATTTCTCAATTTATGGAAATTAAATTATTTTCTAAAATTAGTCTCCACTTTGAAAATTAAACTTATTGTCTAAGTTTAATAATATTTCAAATCTCTTAAGTGAAAAATTAAAAGATTAAATTTTTACTTGGAGCAAATATTAGAATGGAACTACTAGAGAAATAATAAATCTCTTGAATTTAACTATAGAATAAAAGTGAATCGAGCTATTTCACTTAGAAGAATTTACATCATATAGTTTCAATGAGAAATCGAAATATTTTTAAAGTGAATGGTAAAACTTTTGAAAAAGGCAAAATATTGCTCTTAAACCTTGAAAGAGCTTTCCCGTGAAAAAATGGCGCTTGAGGAAGAAACACAGGTCGCCTGGAAGAAGATTTCAACCATCGCTTGGAATGAGGGTGACACAACCAGTAAATGGTGAGGTGTATGGAGTATTTCCTTGACTAAATCATTGAGTGATGAATCATTTTTCATATGGGCGCCATTATTGGTAAGTTCTTGTAGGTAGCGATTTTGTTTGTTGAGTTGAATTTTTCTTGTTTTGTTGGCTCAAAATGAAGTCGAATCACTTCTATATTTGATGAGTAAGGGGTTAGAAACCTGCCATATTTCTCTTTGAACTTTTCTGGGCATTGTGCTGTCATTTCTCATGCCTGCAATGGTGGAAAACGTTGCATTTCTGGCCCTATATATAGACGCCTTACCATTCTGCATTTCACCTCTTGTTGAATCCGAGTTTAATATTTCTCTGAGCTTTCATTCCCATTTCATATTTTGTATGCAAACTTTGTTTTCTGAGTGTAAAGACAGAGGATATTGTCAGCAAATTACCACATTCTGAGTTTAGTTCTATTACCTATTTTTCACTCCAAGCTCAAATAGGTAGAGCTGAATGAAGTTCATCATTTATAGGTACAGAAAATTTTCATATTTTGCTGATTGAGTGTTCATTGATCATCATTGAGATCATCTTACATATGAGTCATAGTTTATTGTGCAAATGTTTAAAACAGAAAATTATGAAAATTTGCACAATGATACTTTTATTCATTTTGTGAAATGCTGAATCTCGCACAAGCCGCAAGAGTAACTTAATTTGATCTGACAATCAAATGATGAATACAATTTTTAAGAACAAACTACACTGCTGAAAATAACATAAGCGTAAAAAAGAGAAGCAATTCATCATTGCCTGTAATGATGAATCGCTTTTGTTGATATCTTTAGCCGTCGTGTTTCCAAGCAGCTGCAGCTTCACTTCATCGTTCCGTGTACCTGCAAAATCGTTAAGGAAATGGTCTTAGAGTTATACTCTAAGCAATGGTGAATTACTTTCTGCCATACGCCTATGCTACAGACAAGAATGTAATTTGCATTAAACCGAGCATTCATCAGATAATTGCAAAAGATCGAGAGGAAAGACATAATTCAATGGAAGCTTTCAGCTTCTTTTATTTGCTGACATGTTTGTTTCAGTGTGCAGGAACAGGTTCATCATGTTCATTTATCAGATATGTGGAGTAAAACGGGCTCCCACAAGGGTTGAGCTCGGCATATCAAAAGGGACATATTCGCAATTTTCATTCGAGGTACATGAATATTGATAACAGATATGTAAAGCAGCATATTACATTCATCTTTTTCATTTTCTGTTCAGCTCTACTTTGTTTTTCTTTACATTGCTTCTAAATGAAATGTAGAGCGTATTTACATTAAAGAGAGACAGAGTATTCATGCATCTAAAGTATTCATAGCTTCAAAAGCATGTAGTGATCATGCATTTAAGTTCAAGAGACAGCAGAAAACAAAAACTTTCATGATTCATCAACTCAGAATATGATTAGGTGGATGCAAAGTCATTACTTTGAAAGGTCCAGATTTAAGCAATTATCATTTATAAACAGCACTTTGATAAAAATCAGAAATATTTTATCAGAAATATTCAAAGGTGTCACAGGACAGTGAATCAAGATTTTATGTTCTCCAAAGATCATACGATGAAGTTTCAGATTTCTAAAGCCAACAGAAACACAGAAAATGCAGTTTTTGAGTTTAAAAGCTTGCTTTTGAAACAGAAATCAGATCTATGAAATTTATAAAATGCCCAGATTTAGAGAAACATGGCTGTATTTCCAAAAAAATTGAAGTATTTCATCTTGAGTTTAAAAGCTTGCTGTTTATAAACAAAAATCAGATCTATGAGATTAAAAATGCCCAGCTTCAGATTTAAAGGAAAAACGTGGCTGTAGAATGCATAAAATGAAGTATTTTATCTGTTGTGAGTCCAAAATGCTACGTTTTGCAGAAAATCAGAAAGAAAATGTCCATGGCGCAGCTGGAAAAGTAAGATATTACAGATCTAAAAATTCAGAAAGACACAGATTCGAACTTTTTAAGCAAGTTTTTTCTTTGTTTCCTGAAAATACTTAAGAAAATCCTCATGGCGGGCTTGCAAAGTGAAGTCTTTTGCAGATTCAAAGAGAAAAAGACCAGATTCGTTTTTCTTTCAAGCAAGTTTGTTCTAAATCTCTAAAAAATACTTCTGATGTTTATAGAAGCTTCAAGAAATACAAAAGACTTTCAGAAATTCGTCAAAAGCAAAAAACCAGACTTTTGTCTCTAAATACCTCATAAAATCTTCATAATATTCGAATTTGAAGAGCTCTTGACAAGTTTGAAACTTCAGATGATAATGGCGGCTAGAATAATGAAGATTCGTGCCTAGATTCGAAGCAAAAGCTCAGATAAATGAAAGAACCTCATTTAGAACTGAAAAATCGCGTCCCAAAGTGCCTCTACGTTTTTGAAAAAACGTCATTTTTGCTCTTATTTCGCCCAGAAATGACCAGATTCGAAGTTCTTCATGGCTAAAAATGACAGGAAATGATCAAATCCCAGCTTCAAACCCTCTATGGTGGCGGCCGACTTCCTCCAGAAGTTTCTCCAAGTCAAATGCAAATGAGTGATATGTTTTTAGGGTTCGATGTTGCCTTACTCATCCGCCCTAATTCCTTTTGATATTATTATTGATGATTTTTAATAATCTTTTGTTTTTCTTCCTCCAAGATTCTTAGCAATAATGTGGTCGACCCATTTTAATTGATTTATCAAGTGGTATGGTCGGCCAGTTCTTTTGTAAGGTTGAATGCGTTTTTCCTTATATTTCATATGCATGGAGTGGAGTAATAAGGTGGTTAACCTTATCAACAATGGAAAATTTAATTATTGACAAGTATATGCATGGTGATCAACGGTGATTGTCAATAAAAAATGCTTATTTTACTTATGCTAAGTAAGCTCACATTTAGCTTTAAGTTTAATATTTTATTTGCATATTTTAATGTAAATGAATTAATTAAATGATATGTTATAAATCATTTAATTAATTCATCTTTTTCGAATGCAAGTAAGATATTATAAAGCCAAATCTCAGTTCACTTTAGCTCTCTATCAGATTGTCAACTGAAGTTTTTATCATGAGAAAGATGGACTTTTAAATGTGCATGGGCAGATTGATATAAACGAGGTGGTTTTTGCGTGCTTTAGCCCACTTTTTCAGGGATTTCAGTTTAGTTCGAGTTGCAGACCAGTTGCACGCTTTATGATTGCCAGTTCGAGTTTGTGTTCACTCATTTTTGCATGAGTTTGAGCCACTTTTTCAGGGATTTTCACTTGTGCTCGGATTTCGCATTGTAATCATCTTTTCACTTTCTGATGACTTTTAGTTACTATTCATGCACTTTGGAGTGCCTTTCATATTGTATATATTGAAAAAGTTTATCTTTTTCAATTCTAGTTCTTGTTTTTCAGCCTTTGCACTCTGCAAAGTGAATCATCTTGTAACTCAACATTTTTACAGATTAATACAGCAGTGTTTTTTACAGGTTCAAATCGTGTTATTGCAGAGAATTCCTTCAAGTTTCAATACTTTTAGAATTTGCCTTCAAGTTCCAAGCATCTTTGTCATGTGGGATTGATTGAAGTAATTATTGTGTTGCAGTTTATGAAACCTTTAAACATTTTTGTCTCGTTAGTGAATGCTGTATGCATCAGTTGTTGGGTGAAAATTATGTAATCAACTTTCGAAAGATTACACAACTTGGACTTCAGCCACAGCTATGTGAGATGTGAATCTCTCCTCTCGGAAAGGGGAGGCGCCCTTCTTACTACTAAGAGAAACAATAGTAAATCACAAAAGTAATTACACAATGTACACGAAAGTCACGGAGTGGGGGGGGTGTGTTACATTCATCCTTCTCTCTTTTTTCATAGAAGATGTTTACAATGTTTCACGTGTTGGAAGTTCCGAATTCTTGATAACTAAAAACTAACAACCAGCAGTAATGCCAATATCTCTATCTCGTCAAAGCGAAGCGTAGAGATACCAGAAGTAATTAACAACAAACAAAAGAAAATAAAATGGGAAAGCTCACGAAGGAACAAAGTCGTTCCGTAGCTTTATCAGGGTCGGATCTGCATAAACGTACCGTTTGCTACGTTAGAAGCACAAAGTCTTCTTAGACGCAACAATTCTTCGAACAGCATGAACGATTACAAGCACAAAATCTTGTAGATCATCCAACCAAAATGTCAACGAGCACGAACGATTACAAGCACAAAGTCTTGTAGATCCTTCGACAAAGTATCCAATGGAATGAATAATTATAAGCACAAAGTCTTATAGATTATCCAACAAGAACATGCATGAGCATGAATGATTATAAGCGCAAAGTCTTATAGATCACTCAACCAATGATAAAAAAAATAACAATGCAATCTAAATAACGGATGTAACACAAAGTTTACATCAACCACTTAGAGTCTTTCAGATTTCTCGAACTAATCACTACCAAATCAAATCAACTTACAAAAGTGTCGAATCCAACACAAAGTTTGGCTTGCAATCCTTTCCTTTATTGATTGAATCTCATTCACAAAATATGAACGCAAAGTTTCACAAGTTTGCTTGCAAAAGGGCAGCACTTCGTTGCAATAGACTAAAAGATATGTTACAATGAAAATCCCTCACAATATATAGAAAGAGGGATGAGCAAAATTAGGAAAGAGATTGAGAAAATCAGGGAAAGTTAGGTGAGCGATTTTAGGAGATCTCACCTAACTTTGACCAAAGTCAAAGTGTAATTTGTTTTCAAAATATTACATCTTTGGACTTGGTGTAATTACAATTTACAAAATGACATTCGAAAATGTCGAGAAATATTTACAAGATGCATTATGGGATGCACCGGAAATGTCTAACACTGGAGAATAGGAGGCTGCTTCACGTCTTTTTGCATTGGGCGCGGAAGTCTTCAAATTTCCTCCTAGTCTCCTACACGAACTTCTCATCTGGACCAACGGTGTAATCCACAATGGTGTGGATTCTCGTGATCGATCTCATGGCAGATGAGTGAACCTTCTTGCACCTGTCAAGATGCGTCTTCAGGTTGTCCAATGTGAGCCTTGTATCACAAATGATGTTCAGTGAAGCTTTTGAGAAGTCTGAACTGTCAATCAAATTCATGATGGCTTCTTTGAAGATCAGGGATATTTCTGCGGCCAGTAGGAAGATACGATTGTCCTCAAGAAGTTGACTAGGGAACTCTCTGATACTTTTGTCAAGAATGTTGCGATACTCGTCGACATCTTCCTGTACTTGGTGAAGGTCTTCAATGAGAGATTGAACCACTTGGATCCTGTGTTTCAGTGATTCTTTTACCTCTACAAACTTTTCTTTGTCGGGAATTACCCCAACCTCCACCAATTTGCTGAGCTTTACCTGTTTCATTTCTGACCATGACAACAGGCATTTTTCCATGTCTCTGCGCTCCTGGGAAAGTACGCCCTTTTCTTTGTCAAGCTCTGTGGTGAGCTTGGCCAACATGGTGGTTTTCTCATCCGCAGCCAAAATTATCTGAGATCCGTGTTCGATGATCTTTTCAACAAAGTCATACAACACCCTGCCTTTGGAGGCGAATTTCTCGGCTTTCTTGACAGCTGGGTCTTCAATACTTACTGCTTGTGCGTGGTTGTTGCTTGGAGGCAGGCAGTCTGCTAGCGGTGGCGCCAATGTTCACGCCTGCGTTTGTACATGTTGTCCAGCTTTGTCGGAAGCCTTCGCCGAGATGTCGAGGTGAGAAACACAGCGTGCCGAGCTTTGCTGGTTGACAGCAGCTGCGAAATTTGGACCGCTGTTACTGTGTAGTCCTCCATGTGACATCTAAACGCGATTGATTGGTATGCCAATTTCAACATCTTTGTGGCAGGATTTATCCCGGCGATTCGACGCCGAGGTATACTTTTGCATAGCTACTGGCGGAGAACTATCTCTTCAGGTCGGTTCCCTCTGGAGAAATCGACATTTGCTTTTATGACTTACGACGCGAGATATTAGCCAGGAGGAAGAAAGAAGTGTGAACTTCACGGATTTCTTGTCAAATTCGGTCGCCATTGCCACCTCGAAGTTATTGTCACATCGAACTCACCAATGGTGTCATTGACAATTGGAAAGTGTTTGCTTCATCATTGCTCGTAGGACGGCATTTAGTGATCGCATCGACTCATTCATGGAAAGCGGTGAATTGGATTCTGAAGTGATATCATCGTTGGCGAAGACAAGCTAGGAATGGACGATGGTGGGCTTGACAGTATATCAACCGTATGAATGCTTCTGACTGATGGAGTATCAAGCTGGGTTGATGCTGCAGGGATAGGGGATATCTCGGCTGCAGGAATGCTCGTGGTAGGAATAGGTGACGAGGGAGCAGGAGGTGAAGGAATTCTTGACTCAAAAGGGGTATGAGGAACGTTTGAAGTCACGGGCGATGATGTTCTGTGAATTTCCTCAACTACGTTCTCGGGAGGAGAAGTAGTTATTTCTTCATCATGCTCGGGTTCCTGTTGACCACCCTCTTTCCTTTCCGATTCTGGTTCACCTTCGAAGTCACCTTCAGATCCTTCTTCAGACTCTTGCCCGCTTTCAGAAACCTCTTCGGCATCGGAGTCTGCTTCTGTTGAATCTTCATCTTCAGCGGATTGGTCGCTTGAAGTATCTTCTTCATCGAAATCTATCTCCTCTGAGATGGGCTTTTTACCCTTAGAGCGAGATGGGTGAGATTCCGTCATTTCTGTCTCTTGGACAGCCTGGGTATCTTTCTTACCAACAGTGAACTTAATCCTAGGGCCTCTCCGCGAAGAAGTGGGAACGGCCGCTGACTTGTTTTTGTCGCGAAGTTCTTGTTGTTGGCGTGCTTCTGCCTCGGACTCTTCTCCTTCTGAGTCTGTCCTGAAACTTTTCATTGCATAACCATGTTTGTGTAACCATTCTTCTGTATTGGCTAGGATTGGTCTCAGCCTTTCTCTCATGCTGGTGACCTCTTTCCTAGACCATTGTATTGCAGGCAACGGCCTTTTAGCAATGCCTTGCTCATCATAGACAGCGTTCATGATATCACTTGGATCCTCAAAATCCTCTGGTAGGTCAGCGATACCAAGATCTCTGATTTGTTGAACTGTCAATCTGCAATAGTCCATCTTTCGAATGGCTTCTTCATCTCTGCAATCTGCGGATATGCTTCAAGCGATTTTGTGTTGGTGACCTTTTGCAACTTGCTTTACGACATCTCGGTAGTCAATCAAACCATATATACACAGCAGGTTTTGATGGTCATCGTCGCATCTCGGCATAGGCGGGCTTAGCCTTTTTGTGCGGTCAGGATGAGTATATGTGCCGATGATGCGATTGGAGCGAATCCAGCTTGTAGTTTGCTTCTTAGTTCTTTACGCAGCGACATCGGTATGCGCATGTTTCCATGAGAACCCGCTTTATCGAAGGAATAGCATTAATTGCTTTTATGTAAAGGAACTAACCCGGTGTAACAACCTACTCTCAAGTAAGTAAACGTTGGGAATTGAAGAAAAATACATCCAACTTTACTTACCACCTTATAAGCCTCATCAGACACTCTTCTTCTTTCCAAGGATGGATCAAAGTTGAAGAGTAAGGGCGCAAAGAAAGCATCAGTGACCCATCTGAAATGATGAAAGCTTTCCTTTAGCTCCAACTGATAGAAATATCTGTACACAGGCACCATCATTCGATTCCCCTTTGTAGATAGACCTGGGAATTGCCTCATCACAGCTGCTGCGTACACCAGGTAAGAAGTCATGTAGAACTTCAATGTAGAAGGAGCATTGATCAACGGTTCGTGCATCTCATCACTGATTTGTTTACCCCAGTCAATATGCACTTTCTGCCTCCTTATGATCCTGATGTATTCATACATCCAATCGTGGAAGGTGGATGATTCTGGCAAACCTTTCACTCTGCTCAGAAACGTGATCATATCCTTGACGTCATCTTTGAAGTCACTTCTCAAGAGTCCTTTTGGCCATCTGGAAACAGACGATCTAGGCTTTTTAAGCCATTGAGTATTTATCAACTGTTTGGCTTTATTAGGATCAGCATCGAAAATCTCTTGTGCTTTTGATATAGAAATGTCAATATATTTGTCCATGTGAGGAACCTTGAAGACGATGTCAAAGAAATCGGGGTCGAGTCTTAGAATCTCATGCCCGGAAGAATTGATCACACTTCTGCTTTCTCGGATGTAATGAGACGCAACTTGAAGAACAAACTCAGTATTGTGCGCAGCTGTGGGGAACATTGCCACCAAGTGGAGATTACTGTGTACTATTGCCCTCATTGAATCAGGAAGAGGCTTCGTCTCTGTCAACTTTGCAAAGTCAACCAAATCTTGATGGCCAACTTCTGTATCCTTAATTTCTTCAACTTTCGAAAGTACCATAGTTGGCGGATAGACGCCTTGATATTTGTACTTCATCTTGCTTTTTGCTTTCGAAGAAGGAGGTTTCGTAGCAGTCATCAAAAGAAACTGGAACACTGAGCACTCTTAACTGGACGATCTCTGAGAGTAGACTGCAATCCGTCTAGCCAGAACAAACACCAATTGTTAGGAAACATGGGAAGCGTGAAAGAAATAAAACACGAGGGTGGAAACGTATGGAAAGCGGATGGCGGGGCCGCATAAGCGATGCACAAATCTTGAAGAGCGAGGTTAAGGCGCCGAGGTCCAAAATGAAGTTCATTTGGAAGGAATTGGGAAAAGTCAGAAAAAAGTGTAAGGGCGCTAAAATGCAGCGCCCTTACATTTTGAGAAAATTGCTCTTGGTGTAAGGGCGCTAAATTTTAGCGCCCTTACACTTTTAGTGTTAGGCAATTTTTTTAGTGAATTTGAAATGTCATGGCGCACAAAATTAGCACTTCAGCTTTTGAGAGAGATGAATTTGATGCAAGGGCGCTAAATTTTAGCGCCCTTACATCTTACAGTTGTAGGTAAAATCTCATCTTCTCAAAAATGTCCTAGCGCTAAAATTCAGCGCCTCTGCTTTTTCTTGAGAATTTGGAGATGCAGATGCATGAGGGAATGGCGATAGCGCTCGGGCTTGGAGAAGGCAATTTGTTCGAATCATGAATGCTTGAACTTGCTTTCATCCTATTACATACGCCTCCAAAGATTAAGGGAATTCTCTTTCACAATGATAAATCTTTTCAACGTTCACCAAAATGCATATAGAGAGAAACAAAAAGCTTTCAACATGAATACATTGGAATAGATACAAGTTCCACAGAAAATCGACCATAGAGGAGAATAAGAGAAGAATGCGTAGGGTGAAGAGAGAAAAAACGCGAAATGGAGAACACCACGCATTTGGGTTAGCAAAGGATTAAATGCGTAGGGTTAGAGAGTAGAAAAGAAAAGAAGGAATGAGCATCAAAACGAAAACGCACAGAGGAAAAAGACGCATATGAATGAAGGCTCCATTGCATAAACGTGTAGGAAAATGCGAATGGAGGAGGACGCGAATGAAATAAAGAAAACGTGAATGAAGAAATCAAAACGCGAATGTACAAAGATCATATACAAATGACAAGAGTGAAGACAAAACCAAAAAACTTACCAGAGCAAAACGCGAATCCTGCTGAAGAGGTGAATGGCGAAAATCCTCAAAACGCGAAATGCAGTGGAAAAAGGAACTCGCACAGCAAGAGGAGAGGAGAAAATAAAAAGTGAACAACTCAAATGAGAGATGAATTCATTCACTTAAGTCGCAAAACGAAAATTAAAAACCTAACTCAAGTCGTGCAATAAATTTAGGCACGAAAAGTGGCACGATTGACGAAAAACGCGAAATTGTGAAGAAACGTGCCAGAGGAATGAAAAAAGTTTAAGTGTTGAGAAAAAATGTAATGGCGCTAAAATTTAGCGCTCTTGCAATTTTTGGAATTTTTACTTCATGCAAGGGCGCTAAATTTTAGCGCCCTTACATTTTTTGACTTAGCCAAATTTTGGATTTTCCCTGCAGGGGCGCACTTTTTCAGTGCTACTGCATCTTCCGTAATTTGCAAAGTATTAACAGTGAAATGTCGCGAAAGATCTCGTTTCGAAGGTCTTTGCGAGGAGAACAAGGTGGAATGCTCGAATTGACTATTCGAGACTTGGGAACGCACTTCGAGGTGACTCGAAAATCACTCCGTTGTGCGTACTTGAACTTCACGAATCCTAGGAAACGGACAAGTTTCGTAGGGGGGTTATCCGTGGAACGAGCGCTGCTAGATTCCGCGATAACAGCTGGCTCCTGCTGGGGATCTTCCTTCGGTTGTTCTTTAGAAAAGAACGAAGGGAGAAGAAATCCAGAATTCAAGTGCCTTTATCCATCCATTGGGCTTGGAGTCAGGCGACGACGACGACAAAAACAAAACACAAAGACTCGAAAGGACTTAAAAAATAAAAAGTATTTACATACCAACGCCGACTCCTTTACTGCGTAAAGTGCTTGAGATGTTGCCCACTGTGAGGAAGGGAAAATGGCGTTCCATCTCCGTAGGCTAACAAGAAACTATTTTCACCATGCAACTGATGTATTTGGAAAGGTCCAGTCCATAGCGAATCAAATTTCCCGTGCATACCTTTTGGCTCTCTCCTTTTGTCCCATAGGAGGATGAGGTCACCAACTTGAAATTCTCGAGACTTGGCCTTCTTGTCGAACAACTTCTTCACTTGATCCTGGTGTTCTGCAATGCGGTCAGCCACCTGAACTCGATTCTCTTCCAATTCGGAGAGATACATGATGCGCTTGTCGACAGAATTGTCAAACGTCTCATCCTCAATGGCCTTAGCCAACTTGAGGGCTGGTAGTTCCAAAGTTATAGGAATCTCGGCATTCAAACCATACAAAAGTTGAAAAGGAGACATGCCGATTGCTCGCTTCGGAGTTATTCTGTCTGCCCACAAAGCGTCAAACAAAGCCTTGTGCCACAAACGTTGATTCTCGTCCACCAGCTTGCGGATTATAGTTACCAGATTCTTGTTACTAGATTCCGCTTGACCATTACCCTGCGGATAATAGTCGGAAGAATGTGACAAAGTGATACCATGCTCGAAACAAAACTCCGTGATCTCATTTGATGAGAAAGCAGAAGCGTTGTCCGCAACAATCTTGTTGGCACACCGAACCTGGAAATAATATTCTCTTTTAAGAAATTGCACACTACTTCTGAAGTAGCACGCTTGGTAGGTATTGCTTCCACCCATTTGGTGAAATAGTCTGTAGCCGTCAAAACATAGACGTGCCCAGCACTTGACGATGGATTCACTGCACCTATGAAATCAATGCCCCATTGTTGGAAAGGTTCATCAATCACGACAGGTTTTAACGGCAAAGATGCCAATTTTGGACGGCCAACAAACTGTTGGCACAATTCACACTTACGCACCCAAGAGTACGTGTCCTGAAAGAGTGTAGGCCAGTAATACTTTGCTCTCAGGATTTTGTGAGCGGTTACTGGCGCTGAGAAATGCCCACCACATGCCAAATCATGGTAAGATTTTAGCAACTTTTGCTGTTGCTCTTTATCAACACACCTGAGAAATGTTCCATCCATTGCACGCTTATACAAGCCGCTATCCCATAAGACGAAATTAGCTGACTTTAGCTTGACGGTCCTTTTTTCTTTCGGAGTTAGGTGATTAGGACATTCTCCGTATGTCAGGAAATGAGCTATGTTGGAAAACCATTCATCAGTGGTGCTAACGAATAGTACCATAGGAAGTGTACTAGGATCAACCTCTTCATCTGAGACCTCCTCATCTTCCGGAATCTCTTCGCCTGGGTTGTTTTCTGCAATGAGCTAACAAAGGCCACGTCCACGTATCAGCTTAGTAGGCTTTATCTCTAGATCATATTCCTGAATCTTAGCAATCCAGTTTCCTCTTTTCGTTCCAAATTCCTGTTGTGTGAGGATAGACTTGACAGTCGAATCTGGAACGAGGACTTTGACATGACTGCCCAGAATGTAGAACCGGAAATGCTTGACGGCTTTCACCACTGCGAAAGCGTGCTTTTCCATCTGAGAATATTTCAACTCGTAATTCTTTAGAGGACAACTCATGAATGCAATGGGGGATTCAAAACCCTCATCATTTTCCTGCACCAAGATTGCTGATAGCGTATGCTCGGAAGCATAACTGTACATCACAAACTCCTTGGTGTAATTAGGGCAAACCAATACGGGTGCATGAGCGATGGCCTCCTTGATGTCATCGAACGCTGCTTTTCCTTCCGCCGTCCAATGAAACGTGGCATTACCCTTCATCATGTTCACAATGTGACGAGTCTTTTCAGCAAAGTCTGGAAGAAATCTTCTCAAGAAGTTCACCTTGCCGAAAAAGGAATGAACGGCTTTCTTGCTTGATGGCAAAACGAGTGACTTGATTCCATTGACTCTTTCTGAGTCAATCTTAATTCCTTCAGCAGATACTACGTGACCAAGAAGTTTACCTTCTGTCACCCCAAAAGTTGACTTTTTGGGATTGAGGGAAATGCCGTGCTGGCGGCACCTCTCCAGAGTTTGTCTCAAATGATAGAAATGCTCATGGCGTTGCTTGGAGAACACTGTAAGATCGTCAAGATACACCACAATGAACTTACCCATTATGTCACGGAAAGCAAGATCCATGGCACGTTGGAATGTAGCGTCGGCATTGATCAAACCAAATGGCATCCTACGATACGCAAAGGTTCCCCAAGGCGTTGTGAAAGCGGTTTTGTGTTGATCGCTTGAATTCACTTCAATTTGATTGTAACCGGAAAATCCGTCTAGCATGGAGAGCATCTCGGATCCAGTTACGTTTTGTAGAACTTGATCCATCACTGGAAGTGGGTAATTGTCTTTGAGAGACAATTGATTTAGATTTCTGAGATCTACACAAATGCGGATTTCACCATTCTTCTTACGAACAGGGACGATATTGGCTATCCATGTTGAATGATGGATAGGGAAAATTATCCGCGCATTCAACATCTTTTGAACTTCAGCTAAAATTGTTCCAGAAATCTTGGGATTGTACTGCCTCTGCTTTTGTTTGTAAGGTAAAGCACCAACCTTGAGAGGAATGTCATGTTGCACTTCCTTGGGCCGAAATGACTTTAGATCGTCATACGAATACGCCAAGACGTCGATGTACTCCTGCAGTAGTTGAGCAAACTGTCTTCTTTCTTCGGTCGTGCAACATTTGCCAATGTTGACCATCTTAGGATCGGCCTCAGTTCCCAAATTTATCTGTTCAACCTCATTAGATGAGTCAGAATCTGAGAGTTGTTTCTTGACGTGGCGATCATGTTTGTCAAAAAGTTTCTCCAAGGATACCAATCCTTTAGGGATCTTATTCCCTTTGAGTTGGAGATATTCCTCACCCGTGATAGGATCTAGATCGGTCACGGATTCTCGAAGTGGAGAATCGCTGCCTTCAAAGTACAATTCATCGAAATTCTCAGCTTTCTCAAGGAAGGCGATAATTTGATGGTCGTCGTTGAAAATCTGCCAGTTTTCTGAATTGTCAGGTACACTTGGGCGGAAAACCAACTCTATGGTGTAGGTAGAACCTTGAAAGTCTTTGTGTGGTACCAAGAGCGTGGCGGAGATCGCAAGAGAATCAGCTCTAGTATTGTATTCTCTGGGAACAACGGAGATATCGAAAGCCTCGAATTCCTCAATGGAATCCCATACTAGATTGCGGTAATGCCTGAGTCTTTCATTCTTTGTTTGATAGAGATTTCTCACTTGACATACTATCAACTCGGCATCACCTTGCGCATGAAGGTTTTTTATACCCTTCTTCAATGCAACTTGCATTCCCAGTAACAGGGCTTCATACTCGGTGGTGTTATTGGTGTTATCAAACTGCAGCTTGAAGGAGAAAGGAAAAAACTTCCCTGATGGCGAAATGAAAACCATTCCTGCTCCAGAACCGGTCGAAGAGCAGCTACCATCGAACTCGAGCAGCCAGACACCGTTGGAATCACCAATTGGAACAGTGTCAAAATCCAAGACTTCATCCTCTGATGAAGATTCATGGTCGGAGATGGACAAATCTCTTGATGACGTTTCATCTGAAGTTGACGAAGTATCATCTTTTTCTAGCTCATTTTGAGTTGAGGATTCTCCTACCTCATCTGTTTGTAGGTAGTAAGTTCCCACGCCTGATGATTCGAACAAAATCTGAGCTCTGGGATCATTGGACTCAACAACTGAAAACTTTGATTCCTTTTCGGGAATCAGCTTTTGCATCACACCTTTTACTGGTATTCTTGCTTCAGACATATCCATACTTAGCTCTCCTCCAACATCTTTGCAGAAATTGCGTCCGAGGAGTATACCGTAGGAAGCTGGTACATCGGCCACGAGGACCGTCATTTTTATCTTCTTCTCCGGGTATGCGGCGAATGCATATTGGGCATCCTTGATCTGACCGATCAATGGCACTTGCTTATTTTCCATGGAAAAGCAACGGCTGAAGGTTTTGGTCATCTCAAGGCCTAACGCAGTAGCTACCTTGGCGGGCATCACATTGTCAGACGCACCAGAGTCTATGACACAGTTACTCAGCTTGAAACCATTTACAAGTAGTGAGATGAAAAATGGATCAATGCGTCCAGAAGCAGTTGGAGGATTAGATACGAGGTTACTCTGTGACACTTTGGGTTTAGGAGTAACTGGGACGTCAGGAGGAATATCCTGACTTGGGGAGATCTTTTTATCATTTACGAACTTGACAAGCCTGTCAAATTGGTCGGGGTTGGCTTTGAGGTATTCAGCCTCGGACATTTGAACCTTGGTTTTCTTGGCATGGTCAATGATGTCGAAAGCCTGGAAAGAACTTTGTAGGTTGGAAGCCGTAACTTCACCGATTGGTTTCACAAAAGGCACACTGGTCTTTGGAACGGGAGGATTAGCTTTAGGAACAATGGGAGTTGACGAAGAAGAACGGGGTGCACTTACTTGCGGATTTGCTGCTTTCTTAGGTTGCCAAGGGAGAGGAGATCCTCTTTTGGCAATCGTTATGGGCGGCTTCTCCTTTTCTAGGACAGCAGCAGCAGCTTGAGCTTTGTCAAGTTCACTTTGTTGATGCCGCGTAAAAACAGCATAAGCGTCAGTCACCAAATCATCTTCTTCTTCTTCTTCTTCCATCATTTGCAAATAGCTGATCTTGGAGTCGCCAGCCGATCCAATTTCTTCTTCTTGGAAGAGATCGGCATTTTCTTCTTCAGGATATTCGGGCTGAGCATAATCATCTTGTTCAGTCTCATAGTACCCAGCGGCATTGTTAGCAGGCGGGGCTTCAAGAGCAAGTCGTCCTGGAGGTGCTGGGAGACGATTCTGATTTTTGTTGCCAGCATAGTTAGGAAAAGTCCTCCTAGGGACGTCTTTGTAGTTGTTACCATTGTTATTGTTCGACACCTGCTTCTTAAGAGAGAGAACTTCATTTGCCAACCTTTGGACCATGGGATCTGTGAAATTTGAGCTGGCAGTGGGAGCATTGGCGTTGGATGCTGAAGATCCTGAGGCTTGCATCCTTTTATTTCCGTTAGTTCCCATCCTGATTTCTCCAGCAAGGATCATGTCGTCCTCTAGACTGGTAGCCAATTGCTGGGCTGCTGCAACATTAACAAGATTTTCCCTACGCAAGTAGAAACTTACCTTGGGTAATTGGGTGTTGATGAAGAAGCATTTCAGGTTGTGATCCGTTGGTCTTGCATCATTGGGGATCCGTGTCACCAACTTGTTGAATTTAGCCACAAACTCGCGCATAGGCTCGTGAGCTTCTTTACGCATGGTGGTGAGTTGCGCCAATAAAGCATGTGAATCTTCGGCAGGCTTAAACCTTTCTTCAAATTTAGTGCGAAGAGTGGCCCAATTGGTGACGGAAGCATTGGGAAGAGTAAAGAACCATTCGGCTGCAAT
The DNA here is from genome assembly GCA_007258455.2 of Sequoia sempervirens. NCBI lineage: Eukaryota > Viridiplantae > Streptophyta > Pinopsida > Cupressales > Cupressaceae > Sequoia > Sequoia sempervirens. The sequence continues at coordinate 33,520 of VDFB02089741.1, forward strand.
CCCTTGAAGGGATTCAATGAACAATCTTACGGAAACATCCTCGTGCTCAATGCCCAGAACGCCGCATACTATGTAAAATGCGGATATGTGCTCATCGGGGTGTTGTTTGCCATCACCTTGAAATTTTGGAAGATGCTTCCTGGATACACGAGGGAGTTCGTGTAAAGGTGGAGTCAAACGGAGGGGACCAAAAGCATTTCCCCAAGGTCCAGCAGGTGGTGCGGCCATGACTGGTTGCACAACAGGTGCTTGAACAGGACGTCTGCGATAAACTGACCAAACACTTGGGATTGGAGATCTTTGGCTACGTGGAGGGAAGCTTATAGCCCGCTGCAATGGTGACCTTGCTCGTGGAAGAGTAAATGGGAAGTCACGTTGCAGCAACTCTTCAAAGAGTGGATCTGTTATTCCTTGAGCCCTCAATCCTCTTGTATATATTCGGTCCGCCAGAATGTAAATCTGAATACAAAGGGTGTTACAGAGTTAACAATATACAAAAGAACAGCAAGAAAATGGAAACTTATCTACTTCAATCCGAAGCGTGAGGCTCAGATTGCGTATGTAGGTTCCCCAGTAGAGTCGCCAAAAAACTGTTGGGTGAAAATTATGTAATCAACTTTCAATAGATTACACAACTTGGACTTCAGCCACAGCTATGTGAGATGTGAATCTCTCCTCTCGGAAAGGAGAGGCGCCCTTCTTACTGCTAAGAGAAACAATAGTAAATCACAAAATAGTACACACACAATGTACCACGAAATTCCGCAATTAGAAGTGTATTACGGTATCACTTCTCTTTTCGAGAGATGTTTACAATACTTCCGCGTGTTAGAGATTAGGATTCTTGATAACTAGGCTAACGGCAGCGATGTGCTTATTATCTGTATCACCGTCAGAAGCGATGGAGATGCGGTAATCGGCAACAGGCGAAATGGAATGGAAGGCTCGCAGGGCTTGAAGTCGTTTCCGGCGGCTTTTATCCCGATGTCGGGATCTGCGTGCGGGTTTTCGTTAAGAAGCACAAAGGTGTTGGGCAGCAATTCTTGACGTGAGGCGATTACGGCACGAGTCTTGTAGATCATCCAGCCAAAATGTCAACGAGCACGAACGATTACAAGCACAAAGTCTTGTAGATCTTTCGACAAAGTATCCAAGAGAATGAATAATTATAAGCACAAAGTCTCATAGATTATCCAACAAGAACATGCATGAGCATGAATGATTATAAGCGCAAAGTCTTATAGATCACTCAACCAATGATAAACAAAATAACAATGCAATCTAAATAATAGATGTAACGCAAAGTTTACATCAACCACTTAGAGTCTTTCAGATTCCTCGAACTAATCACTACCAAATCAAATCAACTTACAAAAGTATCGAATCCAACGCAAAGTCTGGCTTGCAATCCTTTTCTTTATTGATTGAATCTCATTCACAAAGTATGAACGCAAAGTTTCACAAGTTTGCTTACAAAAGGGCAGCACTTCGTTGCAAAAGACTAAAAGATATGTTACAATGAAAATCCCTCACAATATATAGAAAGAGGGATGAGCAAAATAAGGAAAGAGATTGAGAAAATTAAGGAAAGTTAGGTGAGCGATTTTTGGAGAACTCACCTAACTTTGACCAAAGTCAAAGTGTAATTTAATTTTCAAAATATTACATCTTTGGACTTGGTGTAATTACTATTGAATTACAAAAGACATTTGAAATGTCAAGAAATATTTACAAGATGCATAAAGGGATGCACCGGAAATGTCTAACACTGGAGAATAGGAGGCTGCTTCATGTTTCTTTTCCTTGGGCGTGGAAGTCTTCATATTTCCTCCTGGTCTCCTGCTGGCTGTGGGATATGATTGTAATCCACAATGGTGTGGATTCTCGTGATCGATCTCATGGCAGATGAGTGAACCTTCTTGCACCTGTCAAGATGCGTCTTCAGGTTGTCCAATGTGAGCCTTGTATCACAAATGATGTTAAATTGAAGCAAATTACGGTATCAAAATTCATGATGGCTTCTTTGAAGATGGGGGATATTTCTGCGGCCGGTAGGAAGATACGATTGTCATCAAGAAGTTGACCAGGCAACTCTCTGATCCTTTTGTCAAGAATGTTGTGATGCCCGTCGACATCTTCCTGTACTTGGTGAAGGTCTTCAATGAGAGATTGAACCACTTGGATCATGTGTTTCAGTGATTCTTTTACCTCTACAAACTTTTCCTTGTCGGGAATTACCCCAACCTCCACCAATTTGCTGAGCTTGACCTGTTTCATTTCCGACCATGACAACAGGCATTTTTCCATGTCTCTGCGCTCCTGGGAAAGTGCGCTCTTTTCTTTATCAAGCTCTGTGGTGAGCTTGGCTAACATGGTGGTTTTCTCATCCGCAGCCAAAATTATCTGAGATCCGTGTTCAATGATCTTTTCAACAAAGTCATACAACACTCTACCTTTGGAGGCGAATTTCTCAGCTTTCGTGACAGCTGGGTCTTCAATACTTACCACTGTCAGCGGTTGTGCATTACTTGAAGAACCGGCAAGTCTCTTTACAACAGTGGCATAATGCTCTGCCCTCTGTTTGTACATGTTACGAGATTACTCAACTTTGTCCAGCCTTCCTGCCAAGATATCCAAAGTGACTTGCGCATCGGCTTTTGCACTTTCGTTGGTAACCTTGCCAAGCTGGACCTTTGTTACTGTGTAGTCCTCCATATTGACATCACCTTCTTGATTCGGCGGTATGCCAATTTCAGCATACTTGTGGCCAGATTTATCAACATTCAGCCTCGAGTATACTTTTGCCGCCTTCTTCCCTTTAGCCTTTGGAAGAACTATCTCTTCAAGGTCGAGTTCCTCTGGAGAAATCATTTGCTTTTTACGCTTCGACACTTGAGATATTAGCCAAGGAGGAAGAAAAGAAGTGTGAACTTCTGGATTTACTGTCAAGTCGGTCGCCATTGCCACCTCTGAAGTTATTGTCACATCGGAACTCACCAATGGTATCGTGACAATTGGAGAAGTGTTTGTCATCATCGCTCCTGTAGTTGACACATTGAGCTGATCACGCATTGACTCATTCATGAAACGATTGAATTCGTTCTCAGAAGTGATATCATACGTTGGCGAAGACAAGCTAGGAATGGACGATGGTGGGCTTGACAGTATATCAACCGTATCAATGCTTGTGACTGATGGAGTATCAAGCTGGGTTGATGCTGCAGGGATAGGGAATATCTCGGCTGCAGGAATGCTCGTGGTAGGAATAGGTGACGAGGGAGCAGGAGGTGAAGGAATTCTTGACTCAAAAGGGGTATGAGGAACGTTTGAAGTCACGGGCGATGATGTTCGGTGAATTTCCTCAACTGCGTTCTCGGGAGGAGAAGTAGTTATTTCTTCATCATGCTCGGGTTCCTGTTGATCACCCTCTTGCCTCTCCGATTCTGGTTCACCTTCGAAGTCACCTTCAGATCCTTCTTCAGAATCTTCATCAGACTCTTGCCCGCTTTCAGAAACCTCTTCGGCATCGGAATCTGCTTCTGCTGAATCTTCATCTTCAGCGGATTGGTCGCTTGAAGTATCTTCTTCATCGGAATCTATCTCCTCTGAGATGGGCTTTTTACCCTTAGAGCGAGATGGGTGAGATTCCGTCATTTCTATCTCTTGGACAGCCTGGGTATCTTTCTTACCAGCAGTGAACTTAATCCTAGGGCCTCTCCGCGAAGAAGTGGGAACAGCCGCTGACTTGTTTTTGTCGCGAAGTTCTTGCTGTTGGTGTGCTTCTGCCTCGGACTCTTCTCCTTCTGAGTCTGTCCTGAAACTTTTCATTGCATAACCATGTTTGTGTAACCATTCTTCTGTATTGGCTAGGATTGGTCTCAGCCTTTCTCTCATGCTGGTGACCTCTTTCCTAGACCACTGTATTGCAGGTAACGGCCTCTTAGCAACGCCTTGTTCATCATAGACAGCGTTCATGATATCACTTGGATCCTCAAAATCCTCTGGTAGGTCAGCGATACCAAGATCTCTGATTTGTTGAACTGTCAATCTGCAATAGTCCATCTTTCGAATGGCTTCTTCATCTCTGCAATCTGCCCAGATGTCTTCAAAACGGTACCTGTGTTGGTGACCCTTTTGCAACTTCTTTCTGGCATCTCGGTAGTCAAAATAAAACCTATACCTGTAGGTTTTGATGGTCATGATCTACATCTCAGCATAGACAGACTTAGCTTTTTGTGCAGTTTGGATAGTATATCTGCCGATGGTCAGTGGGAACTTGAATCCGCGCTTGTGGTTGCTTCTTCGTTCTTTCTGCACTGACATCAGCTGTCTGCATGTTTCCATGAGAACCCACTTATCCGAAGGATAACGTGGTAGCATGTAGGGACAACCGGTGTAACAACCTACTCTCAAGTAAGTAAACGTTGGGAATTGAAGAAAAATACATCCAACTTTACTTACCACCTTATAAGCCTCATCGGACACTCTTCTTCTTTCCAAGGATGGATCAAAGTTGAAGAGTAAGGGCGCAAAGAAAGCATCAGTGACCCGTCTGAAATGATGAAAGCTTTCCTTTAGCTCCAACTGATAGAAATATCTGTACACAGGCACCATCATTCGATTCCCCTTTGTAGATAGACCTGGGAATTGCCTCATCACAGCTGCTGCGTACACCAGGTAAGAAGTCATGTAGAACTTCAATGTAGAAGGAGCATTGGTCAACTGTTCATGCATCTCATCACTGATTTGTTTACCCCAGTCAATATGCACTTTCTTCCTCCTTATGATCCTGATGTATTCATACATCCAATCGTGAAAGGTGGATGATTCCGGCAAACCTTTCACTCTGCTCAGAAACGTGATCATATCCTTGACGTCATCTTTGAAGTCACTTCTCAGGAGTCCTTTCGGCCATCTGGAAACAGACGATCTAGGCTTTTTAAGCCATTGAGTATTTATCAATTGTCTGGCTTTATTAGGATCAACATCGAAAATATCCTGTGCTTTTGATATAGAAATGTCAATATATTTGTCCATGTGAGGAACCTTGAAGACGATGTCAAAGAAATCGGGGTCGAGTCTTAAAATCTCATGCCCAGAAGAGTCGATCACACTTCTGCTTTCTCGGATGTAATGAGACGCAACTTGAAGAACAAACTCAGTATTGTGCGCAGCTGTGGGGAACATTGCCACCAAGTGGAGATTACTGTGTACTATTGCCCTCATTGAATCAGGAAGAGGCTTCGTCTCTGTCAACTTTGCAAAGTCAACCAAATCTTGATGGCCAACTTCTGTATCCTTTATTTCTTCAACTTTCGAAAGTACCATAGTTGGCGGATAGACGCCTTGATATTTGTACTTCATCTTGCTTTTTGCTTTCGAAGAAGAAGGAGGTTTCGTTGCGGTCATCAAAAGAAACTGGAACACTGAGCACTCTTAAGCTGAGATCACCGAGTAGGCGCAATCCGTCTAGCGGAACAAACTTTAATTTGTTAGGAAACATGGGAAAGCGATAAAGCGAGCACGAGGTGGAAAAAGCATAGGGGTGGTAGAGAGCCTTACGCCAAAAGCGATGCGAATCGCGGAAAAAAAGGCTCAAAGGATGCTGGTAAAAATGGGGAGTGCATTTGGGAAAGATGCGGAGAAGCCCGAGGAAAAAAGTGTAAAGAGCTAAAATTGGCGCGCACATTCACGAAATTGCTTTTTGGTGTAGAGGCTAAATTTTGGCGCCCTTACATTTTGGAAATGTTAAGGCAATGATTTTACTTGGCCCGATGTCATAGGCTAGAATTGGCAGCTTTTAGCTTTTGGTGAAAGATGAGGATTTTTGATGCAAAGTAGCTAAATTTTAGGCGTACTACATCTGATTAGGTAATTTCTCATTTTCTCAAAAATGTTCTGGCGCTAAAATTCAGCGCCTCTGCTTTTTCTTGAAACTTTTGAGATGTAGATGCAAGAGGGAATGGCGATAGCGCTCAGGCTTGGAGATGGAAATTTGTTTGAATCATGAGAGCTTGAGTTTGCTTTCATTCTATTACATACGCCTCCCATTTTTGAGGGAATTCTTTTTCACAATAACAGATCTCTTCAACGTTCACCAAAACGCATAGAGAGAGACAACATGGATACGTTGGATAGATACGAGTGCCCACAGAACATCGACCATATTGGCGTATAAGAGAAGAACGCGTAGGTGGCGAGAGAAGAATGCGTAGGGTAACGAAGGCTCGCCACGATGAAGACAAACGATGGACAGAAAACGCGAATGAAGAACACTTTGAAAGGCGAGAACAAAAACGCGAGTGTATAGGGTAAGAGCATGGAAATGAAAAGAAGGAATGAGCACTAAATGAACACGCACAGGGGAGAACGCGAATTCAAAACCATGAATGAAGGTTCCATTGCATAAACGTGTAGAAAAACGCGAATGAAGGAAGACGCGAATAGAAAAAACGAATGAAATAAAAACGTGAATGAAGAAATCAAAACGCGAATGTACAAAGATCATATACAAATGACAATACAAAGCCGAAATGAAAGTCTTACCAGGGCAAAACGCGAAGCTTGTTGAAGAGAGAAATGGCGAATCTCCAAAAAAACGTGATTTTGCAGATGAAAGGCAAACGCACAGCAAGAGGAGATGCAAAAGAAATAAAACATAAACAACAAAAGTGGCGAATTCATTCACTTAACTTTGCAAATGAAAATTAAAAACCTAACTCAAGTCGTGCAATAAATTTAGGCACGAAAAGTGGCACGATTGACGAAAAACGCGAAATTGTGAAGAAGCGTGCCAGAGGAATGAAAAAAGTTTAAGTGTTGAGAAAAAATGTAATGGCGCTAAAATTTAGCGCTCTTGCATTTTTTGGAATTTTTACTTCATGCAAGGGCGCTAAATTTTAGAGCCCTTACATTTCCAGACTTAGCCAAATTTTGGATTTTCCCTGCAGGGGCGCACTTTTTCAGTGCTACTGCATCTTCCGTAATTTGCAAAGTATTAACAGTGAAATGTCGCGAAAGATCTCGTTTCGAAGGTCTTTGCGCGGAGAACAAGGTGGAATGCTCGAATTGACTATTCGAGACTTGGGAACGCACTTCGAGGTGACTCGAAAATCACCCCGTTGTGCGTACTTGAACTTCACGAATCCTAGGAAACGGACAAGTTTAGTAGGGGTTATCCGATGGAGCAGCTGCTAGATTCAGCGATAACACTCCTGCTGCCGCCATGGCTATAGCCTCAACCTCTCTATCTGCTCGGTCAACCCAATCGAGGTCCTCGTCACTAACACAATTATACATCGATCATATAAGTATAAACACAAATTCTAGTTGAGTTGCTCAAGGAAATAGCACACTTAGATATATCGTCAAAGACTCAAATGTATACAAAAATCATCAAATATGAAATCCATGACATCAAATGTTCCAAACAAATATGAATAAAAGATTCAAAACAACTAGAAGTCTATGGCACAAAGGAGCTTGCATCCTTCCTACGAATGTTTCTAAGATAGGTCATGGATGATGCAACAACCATAATCTCAAGTATCAGGGTAATTTCCCTAATGGGGTTGAGAGGCAGTGCCCTTTGTGGGGGTCTCGGCGTAGTGCCTCTAGTGGGGTCTGAGGGGCAGTGCCCTTTGTGGGGGTCTAGGCATAGTGCCTCTAGTGGGATCGAGGGTACTTACCCTTGAGGGTTCAGAGGCGATGCCTTTGAAGAGTTTAGGGGCAATGCACTGGCGATATCAAAGTACAGTACCCGTGAAGTCAGGGAATAGCGCCCGCCATCGAGATCAAGAACTGGCGCCCCTCAGAAGTCGAGGGCAGCACCCCGATTAAGATCAAAAGGGCGAAGCCCCTTACGCGAAGTATCTGAGGGCAGCAATTTGGAGTCGAGCTGACGCCCCTACAGCGGGAGATCCCTAAGGGCTTATTTCGTGCTGTTGCAATATAGGGCGGGGTCAAGGGGCAAAGCCCCTAACACCAAGCCCAAATTAAGACCTCCAAAACCATACAAACCTTCATGGCGTACATCATTTTGCATTCACAATTAGTAAAAAAAAACAAGTTTTAACTTTAAATTTCATGTAATTTTTTGCACTTTTCAAACCCTACCTGCTGACGAGACTTGCCTGGACTCGACGAGTCTAGTGGGTCCACCAAACTCGGCGAGTCCAGCCAAGACTCGGTCGAGTCCGAGTCCAAGCCCCCAAGACTTGGCCAGGGTGACTCGACTCACGACTCGCCGAGTCCTAGCGAGTCTCATTACTATTTAAAATTGACACAAGAATAGCTAAAAGACATTTTTTTAGGAATATCATGACCTACCTCAAGATCTGTAGCATTCGATGAAGCAATTTCAAGTGCATCAGAATCCATGTCAACCCCAATCACATGCCTACACAACAAGGAAAAGAAAACCCATAACATATTTTGAAAGGTAGCATTGAAAATTTGACTTGTGAAACATGTAGCTATTAAGTTTGTCTTTACAATTTTAATTTCACTACACAAAATTCATTGCATGCTTACTTTTCTAAGAAGGTAAACAGAAAAGTTTGTGTAAGGGTTATGGCATCTTCAAAAAGGCAAAAAGATATGAGATGAATTTATATTCAAGTGTATTTGAAAGAAAAGCCTTAATGAATGAATCTTAAAATGTCTCATATCAAACAAAACACACAACAACCACCTAGATGGTGAATTATAAAACTCTAGCACTTAGTGTGAAGCCAATAAGATAGGTTCAATTTTTAAACACTTGGAAGGACAAGTAAATTCAAATAGAGGGCCCAAAAAGGCAACTATAAAGGAAAGTCATCTGTTAAAAGGAAATCATCTGACTGCGTCATTTCACTGTTGCTTTTAATTTGGAGTTTGAAGCATTCAAACATGAAAAACCCTCTTATCCCTTAATGATGATTCCATCCAAGAATTACAATTCTGCTGATTTGTTGAAGATAGATTGATGATTGGAAGTCATTTTCAATTGCTAAAGTGTGAAACGGTTAAATTTGATGATTTTGAAGGGCTTTCAGATATTGTTTTTACTTGTTTTTTGTGAGGATTTTCAGCCATTGATTGATTGTTTGCAGCCATCATTTCACTCCTATCATCGCCATACAGCTATAGATTTGATGATTTGCAAGAGGTTTGAATGCTGCTGTTATTCATAAGGGTTTGGATACTCTTGGTGACAAATTTAATATATATATTCATTGGTGTCGCCATTCTCATATTGGTGTTTTGTTGTTTCCATTATGCTGTTGTGCAGCAGTTAGTGGAATTTATATCTATTTTGCAGCATTCTATACTGACCGCTGAATTATTGCAGCCCCTAGGCTGCTGCACCTCCTTGCAGGACTGCCATACCAATAATCACAGGTGGATCTTGTTTCAAATTAATCAAGCTTACACCATACACAGCCCTCATCCCTGCTGTGGCCATACCTTCCAGAAGGAGATTAAGGGTTATAGCTGTGTCTTGGTGGAATCTGTGAGTATATGTCATCATTAGCTCAATTCTGTTGTGATTAGGAGTGTTTGACAGCAGTATATGTTGTGTTTACTATAAATATCACTGTATGTGTGGCGCAGCCGAATATATATACCATCATTGATATTATACTATTATACACACACCTTGTTTCAGTTGCAAACATTAACTAGAACACCAGATTTGTGTCAACATTTTGTCAGATTCGTGCGACAGTTTATATCAGATTTGTGCACAGATTATATCAGGTTGCGGGAACAGTTTTTAGTATCAGCTTTGCTATCTAATGATCATTATTCATTTTGTATTGCCATATTTGGCATGGTCTAGTTGTTGTGTGTTTCAAGGAATAATATTCTCTGTGGCTCATTAATCACAGTCTATATAATCAGCAGTTATTCCAATTACTGTTCCCTCATTTGGCACCTTCCTAAGGCTTTAGTGGCTTTGGTGTTATGTTTCATAGTTTGATTTGTGTATTGGCTTACCATATTTTCATAGCTGTTCACAATATTGATAAGTGGAAGATTTGAGTAGTTGTTTAAATTGCATTTTAAGTAGAGGTTTTGGTGTGTTACTACTACTGTTCATTATTGCATTATTGGACCAGTAATGTATAGAAAAAAAAAATTCCATAAAGAGGCATTACATTCCTCACCAAGCAGTAAACACCAAGTCAAGGGTAGCACAACGGTGGAGACAATAACAAGCCAACCATGGGCGATTCAAGATACTTTTCCACCAATTTTCCTATCATCATAAACAAGAGAAAGCATATAGATCTGCAACAGGCTACTGAAGAGGAAGATCAGCAGAATGCTGAATGGTTAAGGAAAATGATCAAAGGAGATTAGTAACCATCAACAGACCCTAGTCCCTCCTCGGCAAAAGTTCCAATTGTTATTTCAGATTATGATGAAGAATGTGCTTATTATAAATTATGATGAACAATGTGCTTATTTACAGACCGGGAGGTTTCAAACTAACATTTCTGAAATGACTGCTACCATGTAGAATCAGTAGAAATGAAAACCTGTTAAAAATGCAAGAACTTCACAGAATCATTCAGCTTTTAAAATAGATATTGATAGCATGAACAAGCAGGTCATTGGCAAGAATAAAATTTGACCCAAATAAGAACAGAAGACACCAAAAGGAGGTTGGTTTGAATATTGCTGTCTTGACTTCAATGGCCCCCAAAATGGCAAGACTAAGGAAACTGCAAAGTATAAGGCACTGGACTATTGAAGAAGACCTCAGGTGATAAGAAGGTACGTACTGAGAGGATATAGCAACTAGCCTCAGGACTCTCACAAGTAACCAACATCAAAGAACGAGTTGTCTAAACACATAATGAGACAAAGGAGAAAGTGTATGACATCAGTATACCTTTTAATAGATGCAAATCTAAGTTATTAAGAGTTATCACCTACCACATGCATAACATCCCAGTTACCATCAAAAGGCATCATGCAGGATTACAGCACAGGTCAATAATGTCCACTTATAGTATACCAATAATCATCTAAAAGTGGACATCTAAAGTGGAAGATACAGTAGGCAATGATGGCTTGAGGTTGTTGAAGTTGACACGCTTCCCAAGTTTATTCAATGTTGATGGCACTCTTCTTATCAAAGCAGATGCACTTGACAAAACAGAAAAATAATGATGATAAATAGATTATAATAACAATCATCAACCATTTTCTATTTAACCAAACAGTAGAGGATTTACTTTATAGCTCACAAGGCCAACATCCATCAACTTTACTCTCAATCAGAAATGTCCGAATGAGAACTAACTCACATGGAGATCCAATCATTAAAAGGTGATATTTGTTGATTTCCTGTTTCATCATAAAAACACTTTTATTTGGACTTCTAGTAACAAGTCAAGTAGCTTGTTTATGGCTTAATCATTTCATGGTCACAGCATAATATGTCATGCTTCTTTGATATATTAAGTAATTGTGCGCTGATATTTAAGGTTAATCTAATAAGCATTCATAAAGAGTGCCAATATTTTGGGTCATTTGAGCATCGTTATCAGCCAATTCCCCCTAGCTGTCTTGCACCCATAGTTACAAGGCTCAGACTCGGCAAACTGAATTTTGACCGAGATTTGGAATTGGCATTCAGACTCAGCAAATTGAAAAAAACATGAAATATAGAGATTTTTAAGGATTTAAAACTATCATCATGCACCCTTCAATAAATAAACATTAAAGACAAAATAAACTAATCAAATAGAAGCTACTTTGATCGCATGCACAAGTATACATTGATCACACGAATATAAAAGTGGATTTTCACCAAAGGAAACAACATTAAAAAATATATAAATATTGTCAAGTGTTTTCGGTGTGCAAAATTCATAGATTGTGATATCCACAGCATCAAATAAAATTCACAATATGGAGTCATTAACTATGGTAGAAAGTAGTTTGTATCCTTCAATCCAACATTACTGGCTCTATGTGGAGTCATGCACTTGTATCTGAGGCAAGTCTGCAAATGCTGCTACAGCCTTAGGAGCATTACTTAAGATAAAATTTCACCACTTAACAAACTAGAATTATAAAAGTAATATAATTACTAGGAATTTAATTGGCAAAAAATCAAAAGAATAAAAAAATGCCGTTCTTCCATCCAACATAGCTCAAAAAGATTTTCATTTTTTCTATCTTTAAAACTAGAGCAGGGATTTGGGGCCAAGGGGCAACACCCCTTGTGGGGGTCTCCCCTAGCAAGGTCAAGAGGCAGCCCAAATTAAAGCCTTTGAAACAACACAAACTGTCATGGCATGTGCCAATTTTCATTATTTTATTACTTTTAATCATCCTCCAAAAGTCCTCCAAACCTTTCAAAAAACGCTTTACTTTCATGCTTTTACATTTAGGCATTTTCAATTTTTTATGCTTTAATTTTTCCTAATTTTCATAGACCTAGCTAGTCTACCCATCGAAACTCATTTAGTGTCTGGGTCATGAGTCCCTAGGCCTTCGTTTGATCTACTCAACACGGGAATTATCAAGATTGGGTGAGTCCTAGCAAGTGCTGTAACTATGCTTGCACCCACTTTGTTTACTACTATCACATAATCTGCTCCAATTCTTGGTCAAATGGAGGAAATTGCCCCAAGAAATCACCCATGTTTGAGGAATTGTGACCTAAAGCAAAAGAATGCACCACCATGTTTCCATTAACTGCCTTGCTGCAATCAAATTATACTAGAAATTATTTTCAAGCTTTGTATGTGTGTCCCAAAGACTTTAGGGGGCCAATGACTAAATATTATTCTACAATTAGATTCTTTTTATGCTCGGAAACTTTGATTGTCACATCCCAAACTTTGATGCTTCCTGAATTACTTTATGTGGAATTGATTTATGGATAATTGTGTGTGGTTGAATAAATATTATGTTATTTTGAAAGATGAGATAAGTAAATAATTATTTTATTTTTGGAAAGATGAAATGTAACGAGTATTATTTTATTTTTGAAATGATGCAACATAGAAAATGTTATTTTGGATTGATAAATTATAGTGCTTCGTCTATTTGGACGCTAACTTATTAATGGGAGACCTAAGTTTTCATGAGTTGCAGGTTGTCGAAGACAAAAGTGTGGTTAAGGTAGAGGGGTTAGCTACCTGGCAATGTTAGGATGGAGTGGTCTCTCTCGCACACACAAACACTTAGAAACCATATAGTTGCATTAGAATTGCATTAATTAATCATATTAAATTGCTTCTTATTTTATAGTTGGTTATTTAATTAATTGGTGGCTAAAATTAAATGCTTATAGAAAATAGAAGAAATGGTTTTAATTTATTTTATTTCTTGATTTTATTTGAAGAATAAAATTATTATTATTTATTGTTTTATAGATAATTGTGATGCAAGCTAATAAATCCTGTTTATTATTAAATATTAGTTTTATTTGATAAATTAGAAATAAATCGTAGAAAAGAAAGCAAGATTTAGAAAACAAAACAATGAGAAAGAAAACAATAGAAAATTAGAAAAATAGAAAAAAAGACTTAAATTTAGAAAATAAAACACAAAAACAAAACAAAATAAAAATAGAAAAAAAAATAATAATAATAAAAAGAGAATGATCTCTCATTCTCTCGACACAACATTCAATCTGAGAAATCAAAGGTTGAGGAGGAAGATTTCATATTTGGGCAAAGAAAGCATTAGAGAAATGAGAAGAAGAGTGGTGATTGGAAGGGATTCAATCATCGGAGAACTTATTATACAGTTTTTTATCAAATCCTTAATGTCTGAGACTGTGTGGCTGAACGAAATCATTGTATTTGATTTAGTAATTGTAGCCATTATTGCAATTTGTTATCATTCTTTTCTTATTCATAATATCACTGGTATGTATATCATAAGTACTATTTATTATGTATGTGATGGTGTGGATGATATTATATTTGTATTACTATCTTAAATTTATATGCCCGCTGAATGCCTAGAATTTAATACTGTAGGTATTATCGATTTCGTAATCCTTACTGTAACATATACATATATATATCTAAATTTTATGCTGTGTATATACTATAGAAAATGCCGTAGTATTCAATGCATTTTGCTTACTGTATGTGATATTACTATCTTGTTGTATATACAACGCACTACCTACTGATACAGCTTTTACTTATTTTAAACTATTTATAAAAACACACCGGCGGATAGCGATCACTGGAACTGTATTAAATATATTTCAAACAGTGTTTAAGAACGATATATCAAATCGGTTGAGGAAGGGTACCCCGAGCGCTGGCCGCCCTCATAAGCAACCCCCATATGGAGGTCGCAGTCCCCAAAAGGGACTGCGGCACCCATATGTAGGCTGACGGCCTTCCTTCTGATACAACCAAAATAACTTGTCATACAACTAGAGCCAGGAAGGAGAGACACTTGATTGAGATTTTTATGTCATGATTTTACATCATCTAGTTGTTAAGTACATAATAACATTTAGCTATTACACTTACTAGTATCTTTAACTCTTATTTAATGATAGTTCTATTGAAATTAATAAATCGACACAAATCAACATTATTATCAAATACCACAGAACTGTACCCCTAAATGGATGTTAATTCTTAATACTTCTCCATGAACTGAAGTTGTAATTTTGTATTTTTGCAGAATAGTTGAAGCGCATGACCTCCACAATTTTTCTTTGAACATGAAATGCATAGACATAGACCACACTCCATAAAAGACTTAGATTTGACATCCTTTTATATAAGTGATGGTTACACAGGCATGCTTTAGGTTGTAATCACAAATATTATAAACTTGTCATTTTTTGGTTGCCTCTGTATGAATATGTAATAAAGATATTGATAGTAAATGCATTAATGACATAGAGGCAAGCCAACATTTATTATGTAAAATTTATACTATATTAGGTTCATGATCTTAATAGATGATCTCAATTTTTATTCTCCCCTTTGCTAGTTTTCATCATGAGATAGTTTTAAATTTCATGTTTATATTTATTATTTTATCATTGCTGTAATCAGCTCATTGTGAAATATATATATATATATATATATATATATATATATATATATATATATATATATATATATATATATCTCAGTTTTAAGTTAAAACCATTAAATAAGGAAAAATATACACCCAAAACCACTGAAATTTAAACCGGCAATGAAGAAAACTAGAAAATTCATTATGTTCAATCAGAAATTACATATCAAAATTAGAAAACATCTTATTCTTGAAAGATCATGACATACCACTGAAACGGTGAACTTAGTCAAAACTTGTAGACCAAAGTAGCATAATGGTTGACGTAACTTTATTTTTCCAAAAGAACACTTTGTTATTGCATGTTTTTCTATGGAATTAAGTGAAATGGTGTATTATTTGTGTAATTTTTACTTCTAGGACAGGATGCTGAATGTGGGCTCTCAAAGACGGTAATTTACTTTTTTCTAAATTACCACTTTTGTTTATTATTGCTTGGCCAAGCTACTGAACCATTGAAATAGATGGATTAGAAAAAGCCTAGATTTATGTTATATATGTCTCTACCACATCCTGCATGCAAGAGTTATGTCATTCTAGATTAGGGATGCATACAGGCATCAAGCACGCATCGAGAGATTCCCTCCTGCCTTTACCGTTTAAGGTTCTTTGGCTCCTCGTGCAAGGTTGGTGCTTTCTTCGAGTTAGGAAGAAACACGGGGAAGTCCAGTACTTCATGGTTGGGTGGAAAAAGTGCCTTAACCACACTCTTGGCCTTGGCTTGTGGAAGACCATTGGGGTCATGGCGATTGAGGACAGAGATTCTTATGCTATATGATTCAATATGGGTATATTTCATTATAATGTTCTTGTATGGCTTGCTTGGCCAATCTATAAAATGTATATTTACCTTCATGGATGTAATTGATGTATTGATGTAAAATCTTTTACTTGTAACATTGAAACAAATGTAAAGTAACACCCTTTTTGGTGTATGTAAATGAAATGTAACACTCTTTAGTGTATGAAATTTGTACTTCATTATTGGAAAACTTGCTTTTGTGCAATTATGGACATTTTAATCAATAAATGTTTCACTTTCCTTATCCAGAATAAGCATTGCTTTTTGGAATACTATTTTTAGTATGTGAGATCTTAGCACTTTACATTGATGAAAAAGCATTCAAGACAAACTCTTTACTTCCCCCTTTTAGTTTGTGTGTATTTCTAAGGGTCCCTTCTTTGATATCGAATGATCCATCCAAAAATGGCAAAAAAAACCCTCAAATGCTCTATATGACTACTGTATCCCAAATTTCTAATTCTAAATACCAATCTACCACTTTTTGCTTCTATAGGAGTATGCCATTTCACTTAGGACTTCACCAAGAGCCTTATCAAAAAAATTAACACTTGAATATGGATTCCTATAAATTTTCTCCTCCAAGAGAAGTTAAAGCTCGATTCATTAGTTTGATGTTGATTCTCAAAACTATGTTATGCAAGAAACCTCAAATTGTGGATCCTCCTCAATATTTGATTCAAATCAGGAGTCAGATAGCAACAGTTGGCAAAGATTAGCTCATCTACACAGGAGACTTGTCTTGGTAAGTCTTCTAAACGGTATTACAAGGACCTTTTCACATTTAGGGTTGGACTAGCACGTCGTTTCCTTCTAAAGGAAAACATCAAAAGTTTTCTTCCAAGATATAGTTATGGATTATTACCAATATTTTTGTGAAACAATTGACCACTTTTTTATCTTCAGATTAGTATAATATCTTTCTATCATCTACTCTTAGAAGTATAAATTAAATCATTTTATTAAATTTGGACTAATGACATACAACTCTAGTAACTATTCTTCATCTACTGCTTGTCATATATACTTCACCACACGTGTATTTTGTCACATGATCTTGCAATGTATTTGATGTTTTTCTCCCCCATCTTCTTAATTTGTCTACCCTATATTATTGTGCTTGACACCATTCATTCAAGATTTATACAAGATATTACACAATTACAACCATTTCATGTCACCATCCAATGTCCTTTCATCTTGTGGTTTTGAATATGACAGGTGCACAACACAAAAAGAGATGATATCTATAGATAAATCTATAGTGCATATTCATATATATTCAAGGATAAAAGTGAAGAAAAACATCTTCATAAAGCTGCATTCAGTCACTCCCTTATAAGCCTTACATCAGCTTCATTCATGAATCTCCATAAACAAGAGGAAACAGAAAGGGATAATAGAAGGCCTTACTCTGCACCCATTAGCATAGCTGCCAAACCCAAAGTCCCGCATCCACAACCAAGATCAACTACTACCTTGTCCATTATATCACCAAATGTATTCTCAGCCTGTGCAATTATTAGGGAGAGACAAAAAACAAAAAAGGTCATATTAAACATTAAAGAAATAAAGAAATTAACATGATAAACACTATAGAGAAGTAAGTGATAAACCTGTATTCAGATCTAAATTAAATTAAATAAAACAAAATAAAAATGCTAAAGCAAAAACATGTTTAGTTCTTCATTGCAACAGCTAAAAAGAATGTTTTCAAGGAACTGGTAGCCTGTAACAGGTGCATTTCTTTCAGAAAAGAGTAACAACAAAGCAGCTAACAAATGTTACCATACTGAACAGAAATAGAGAACAAGTATTAAATAGGATATAGGCATACAATGTCCATATATAAAATTCAAGAAGGTGCCACTGTGCTAAAGCCCCTCAATGCTACTGTCTATTCAGAACCAAAAATAAGTCTGAACTATGTATTACGCCTCAACTACCCCTAGCCCTTCTACATCTTCCCTGCCCCTGCCTCATTTCTCCACCCCTTAAACAAATGGCTATATTCTGAGCTTTCTCATCTACTCTATGAAAATATAAGTTAGATATGTTGACTGTTGACTAAAGGTTTGCATTCCCTTTCTTCTATAATCTTTATTATGTTGACATGTTGAGGTTGGAAGACAGGGTTTTGAAAAGAAGGTTCTCAACAAGTGACTTCATTGGGACACACTTCCTGAACGTAGACAGGTTTAGGAGGGCTTAATTATTCAGCTTGATGGTTTTTGAATTTGATGCATAATTTTATACTGGTGTGGGTTTTACCTTAGGACTTCTCTATTAATACTAAATTTACTTTTTGAGTCCTAGTAACCCACTTTTGGTAATTTGTGGGGCATTATTTTGATTTCTTTGTTTCTTTGATTCAATCTCTTTCAAAATGATTCCAAAAAGTTTGGTGCATAGTTGAAAAATCATTATATTTTTCTATTTAGAGGGATTGCCTTCATCTCCAACTTTGTACATGGCTATCATAGTTTGTTGTTATGAGAATAGTATTCTCTTGTGCTATAGAATGTTTGACAAGGTCTAAGGCTTGGGTGTATCTAACTTGTATTTCAACTATGAAGATCCTTTTACTTTTGATGTACCCTTCCAAGGTTCAACCTTTTCATGCCTCAAGCACACAAGGATGGTTAGCCTAACTCTTCATGGGACTTCAAATAAAAGCACACGAATCAGATCATGAGAACTTATTTAAAACTTAAGCACATTTGCATGATTCAAGACTCTTCAAAACTCCATGTTGTACCACCACAGAATTCTTCTCTTCAGGAGAATCCATATTTCCATATTCAAAACATGATTCCATTTCCTCATGGTCATTATGGGATCTAATCTCTGATCAGAACAGATATTGCTTTTGACTCCTACATCATCATCAATTGCATGTATGTAACAAACACTTTTCCAAATGCATCAATGAGTTCAAATTTGGACATGATTGCAAAAGTTATCCTTCAGAAATTGTTTGGGCAGCTTGAAAGTCAAATTGTCTGCTAAAGGTGGTAGAGTCACCAATGCATCAATGAGGAAAAGAATTAAAGAAGCTTTGTTACAAAGTTGTAATCAAAATTCATTGAAGACTTGTGACAAGTGGCACTTCAATGGGGTAGAAAGTCATACAACACACCACTAGAATCACCAAAATTAATTGAAAGTGTTGCCTCATGGTGGAGCTCATTGTGACTCTTCAAGAGGTTCAAAAGTGTTGGATTCAAATGTGGAAATTATACCAAGTCCACTTGCCCTTCCCTCTCATAGTTCATCCAGTTGAACTTCAAAACACAAAAGTGGATTATAGTGTAAAGTTACCAGAAACCATTTGCATATGGCCATCAGTTGGCATAGCAACAAATTTACCAGTCACTTTTCTTGGGAATGTCATGACAAAGCTTGGAATGACAAAATTCAGTGATAAAGTGAAATCCCTTCTTGAGCATGCCTCTCCACTAGCTAAGTGCTAAAAGTGAACAAGGGCCTGTATCAGGATCATCTAGCTCCTGACTCCCAAGCTCAAGTTCCACTTGCTGGCTGGAGTGGGGTGCTCTCCCTTCCTACCCTGAGGTGATTCCATCCCTTATTACAGGTACTAGAAACTCAAAACTCTATCATTTCCATACTTCATCCTTTTCAAAGAGTCAAACTTGCTAGTCCCATACCCAAGTACTCTGTCCTAAGCATCACCAAACCCCAACACTCAATAAAATTCCTTCATAAATCCTATCAAAATTGGAGTTTCGAGATTACCATTAACCTAGTATCCAATATGCCTTCCCTCTAATCCCCGATTCACTGCCTTCATTTCTCAATTCGATGGAGTCTCACTGATTGTCGATCCCTATCATCCATACCACCAAAACAAATATTTTTTTCGTGCCTTCATCAGCAAATGGGACTTCTCCTTACCAGCCATACTCACTTCTAAGCCCCAAATCCCCAGCAGTGAATCTTGGTCCATCCCAGGCCTAAAACTCAACATTCCTTCCATTTTTTCCATATTCCTCCACCCCATCCAGCACAACACAGTCCAGTGAAGGCACAAAAGATTTTAGGAGGGTGAATCTGATGGAAATCAATCTGACTTTTATTTCTTAATCTTTTCAATCTTTATTACAATCAACTTTTTGATATGAACCAATTTCCACAAGTTGACACAACTTTATTGAAGTAATTTCTTTTTCAAGTAGGCACCAACCTACAAATTTACAATAAGATGGGGTTAATTTAAAAGTGGTCCCCAAAGAGACACCCTAGGACCTCCTCCAAGGCCAGTAGACACCTTTCCACCAGGAGCCTCTGCGCCCCTAATGCACAGAGCACCAGGCAGGCTTGAGTAGAGTGGGGAACTGCCATTAGTCCCTGATCATGGCCCAACTCCTCCAAATCCCATCATGATACCAGGAGCCATCGCCCCATTACTTACAAGGAGACAGGAATCCTGACTAAGCTACATAGTCTTCAGAGATTCCACACACCTCGGCCTTGAGACCAGAATAATAGGCTTCATACCTTAAGATTATAAAACGTTGCAGCCATTTCATCCAATTGCACCTGTCCACTCAGTCCATGCCTTACAGATATGTTCTTTTTGCTTTAAAGAGATTCACATGGTTAAATTCGCTTTCTGTTTTGTAGGGAAAAACAAATTCAAATTTATAACAGAAAGACACATATTCTTCTATTGTTTTATATCCTTGCCCAGAAAAATCGTTTTTGTTTCTTAGATTTGAGAGACGTGTTGTTACAGGAAAACACGTCTTTTAGAAACAGATATATTTTTGAACACGTCTCATGAAGAAAAAGACGCATCATTTATGAACTCGTCTCTTGAAAAAAAAAACGCATCATTTAATTTTGATCTGAATCGTATCAATTCTCTTTAGAAACGTGCTTGTTAGAGAACAGATAAAACACGTCTTTTTGAAACACGTATTTTGGAAAAAGTAACTCTTCAGAACACGTCTTGATTTGGAGATGATCATGTCTTTTGGGGATGATTAAACACTTTCATTTATTTGCAAGAGACGCCTTGGATTATGACTCTTTAAAAACGTCCTTTCAAACAAAAACACGTCTTTTGCTATATCTCCATTCGTATTTTTTTAAACAAATACGTATTGTTTAATTTTTGTTCAATCTTTTAGTTAATTAAGCCCGATCCAGATTGACGTAAATCTGAAGATCTTTTAAGACTGAATACACATCTTTAGCTATATCTCCATTCGTAATTTTTTTAACAAATACGTATTGTTTAAGCCCAAACCAGACTGGCGTAAATCTGAAGATCTTTAAGACTGAACACAAGTCCGAATTAGAATAGTCTAAATCTGAGTTTAATAGGATCTTTAAATAAGCTCGAACCAGATTAGCACTGTGTTGGCATAAATCTGGGGATTTCCAAATCTGAACACAAGCCCAATTCAAATCTGAACACAAGCCCGAATCAAATTAGCACTGTGTGATGTTTGATCTGATCATCTACGAACTGTGGGATTTTTGATAAGCCTGAATTAATCTGATCACCTTACAAGCTATAAATTTGTTTTGACTTTGACATCAATGACAATCCTTCTAACACCCATTAGTGCACAAATTTGACATCGCAACTTCCAAAAAGGGTTCCCTTCTGCCCAAAAGCATTATTTAATATTTAGGGCACAAATCTACATGCATCTCCAATTGTAAAACAAAGAAAATGGCCCTTTTCGCCATTAATGCGATGGTTAGGGTTTTGAACCCATGGAACCTCTCACCATTATTACAAAGAACATTTGCAAGTCATAGGAAGCATATCCCCATGTCTTTCAAGTACAACCCTACATGTGTGGGTGCAATTTCTTGCACAATCCAAGAGAAAATGGTGCTTGATAGTGTTGGTTGACAGATTTGTCCTTTAGATGATTAACACAAAAATGACCCTATAATGCCCAAAGAAGGACTAATCGATCAACAACAGTTGGAGAGATCACCATTGCATTGGTGACCTTTCTCTGAATTTTAATTGAGATACATCTCCCTCTTCTGATAAAATTTTGATTTTTTGAAATATATGAGAGTAGGGGTATGCTTTTGACCAGAAAGCAAGAAAACCAAACTAACATTTATTCATATCCATGAAATAGATGCAAAGGAAAATGCTTTAAAATTAAGGAAAACTAACTTCAAAGCTGGAAATGGACTAGCAAACAATTAATATCGTAGCTCATAGACTAGACTACTAAATTTTGTTGACTCATCTCAATACAATCTTTAACATTTGTTGCAAATAAATGAATCAAACACCACTCAACAGCACATCCTTACAGGGAAGGAATATCCAAATGTTCATCTAAGCTCATAGACTTATTCATAAACATTAGTATCTAACTCACAATTTACTGCACACAAACAATAAACATTCACAGCAATATATTAAAACTGCAAAATTGATCCTTCTGTTATGATCAATTCTCACTCATGCATCACAGTGCAAGGGGGATCAAAATTTCATACCCTTGCAATGTCAAAATAAAACATATTTATAGTTCTTGAAACATAATTGTCGCCAGAGTCTTTGGAATAACTGAAAATAATTGATTCTTGAAAGAATCAAAACAATCAAGTTTAAACATTTTAAAATAAAAGACAAAACCAAAGAAACTAAGAAATATCTATTGTTGGGGCGACTGGGTATGTGAAGCAGTAGGAATCTCTCCTTCAGGCAATATTTGTTGAGCAGTCACCACGCATACTTGGTAATCTTTCAGAGCCATCACAACAGTAGGAATTTCCATTTGTTGGGGAACAATTACGTTCCTTGTTCTCAACTGCCAAGTAGAATTGGGATCAAAAGCAAGACTTGCTTGGTTCAAAGGTTGAGGAGAGGGATTTGTTAAAGTTCTAAGATAGTTCGAGAGGAGATCCACAGACTTCTTTAACTCATCCTGTCTTGTTTATCTTTTTTTGTTCTCTCCACCAGCCTTGAAGTCGTGACCTGAAAATTGTGAATGTCTCCATCTCTACTAGGTGGACCTAAGTCCACTTTGATCACATTGTAATCTGATATTGTAACCTAACTAGGATCCCTTTGCACTGAAGGTTGAGCAACTTCCATAATCAAATGTCCAAAGGTTTCATCTTCCATTAGCCTAGATGTAGTTTTCAATTTATTTATCTTTGGAGTTTTCTGCAAAAGTTGCCCTACTACATCTTCCTCTAGCAAAGCAATAGGAACTGTTTTTCTCTTCCTGGGCAGGGAATTCTCCAACCAAGATGAGCAAGATGAGGGTGCCAAAGCTTTTGCAGTTTGGGGTGTTTAAAATTGCAGGCTTTCCCGTTGAAGAGGGTTTTTGTTACACTTCATCGTGTGTGAATTAGAGCATATCTCAGCTAGGGCTTTGTATTGACTGTCGGATATGGTTTTAAAACTCATCCCGACTGCTTCCAGTTGCCCTCAGCTGGCCATCTGTTTGTTCGCGCAAAATTTATGATTTCAGGGAGAGGACCTCCACCACACTTTTGCTCAAGACCCTTATCTTTCTCAAGAAGATCATCTACATTTCCACTATTGCTCGGCAAGGGCATGGTTTGTGTCGGTGGTGTTGGTGCAGAAGGAATTGTGCTTCTATGGCTAGCACCTGCTTGTTCTCGAGCTCATCTTTTCTCTTTTGATGACGTTTCAATGGTTTCCCCTTTCTTCTTAGCTAACCATACTTGTGTTCTTCTCAAGACTACTGAAGTTCTAACATGGATATCCTCAATCTCTTCACTGTTCCAATCAATAGGTGGCATGGGTTGTGTTTGTATCCGATTGACGTAGGTCGAGTCAATTAAATTAGAGTCATCATCTTGCACTCCCCTTATATTCCAACCCAACTTAAAGTTAAATATTTGTGCAAAGGAGAGCATCATCCAATCTCTTTTTCTTACCTCATCATCATCTACACTGTCTACCCAGAAATCTTCAAGGTGTGGCATATGGTAATAACCAGGACCGAGGTAAAGGTGGTTCCTTACAAAATTCTTGCTGTCAAATAGGAACCTTCTCTCATAGGTACCGAAGGAGAACTTTGCAATATATCTATTTAGATTAAGGGCATTAGACTAAGACTTGCATTCGTAATACGCCAAACCAATCGGAAATGGAATGCCAACTTTCTTCCTATCTACGCACCATTTGTTTACCTTTGCAACTTGGCGACAAACTTCTATTAGGATAAATTTGTCTTCCACATATCTACGCAACTTAAGAGGGAAATCATTGAATCCACCAACCCTCAGATAGGTAGATTTTTGGAATTGGATGAAAAGGCTGCCATACTTAGTAACTAACTAGAAAGCCTCAGGAGACACTCTCTGACCTAGATCACCTTCCAACTCCCTAACCAATATCATACTGAATACATCATTCACCCTTGAAAAATTCTTATAGCTCTTTTCAAGCTGTAAATCAGGGTAGTAATCATAGATTTGAATTTGTTCATTGAAATCCTCCACAAGGTTTAAACCAATCCAAGGCCTTGTGTAGGCCAAGACATAGAAAAGATAAGAAGACATGTAAAATGATCTATTAACAGCAAAAATCCTTATTGTGTCATCCAATCGGTCACTAATTACAGTGGCCCAGTCCAAATATTGCTGACTGTGAGCATTCATGCTCCCTTTAACCCTATGCGATAGTACAATAATATCTAAAATTCTTCCCTAAAATGAGATTTATGCATTTTCTTGGGGAGTTGTGATTTCCCTTTCTTTGGAGGGTCAAACCATTCCTTTGCCATACAGTTCCGATAATACCCATTCTTTTCTAAGAAGTGACACTGAGATAGGGTTAAATTGAAATTGGAGTATACCTCCCTTTCCAATAGCATGAAGCATCCGCTAATAGTGGCTCTATTTAAGGTTACTAGCAATTTGTTATCTTCAGTGCGGATTTCCCTCGTTTCAGGATTGTAGCAGGATATACATTCCAACACGAGCTTCGTGCATTGTACTGCTGCTGAAAATGCAACAACCTATAGAAGGCCACTTTCTACTACCCTCTGAGTAATAGGGTCCCTTTCTAGCTTATGAATTCTCTCCCAAAAAGCATCCAAATTTACATGCCCTAACCTCGTATCCCCTATTTCAGGCATAGAACTATCTAATCCAGCCAAATGCTCATACCCCGGGTATTTGTATCTCATTTTTCCCAAATCTTCACGTTAAAAGAGAATTCAACAATGCTACCTTTGAAGAAAAATTAATCTCCATTTGTTAGGGAAAGATTCAAAAGTGTCACTTACCTGGTAAAATGTCACCCACTCCAGCTCGAGCCACTTCTTTGAGTGTTGACTATATATCTATCGTCTCCAGTTTCTGATGTCCCAAATGACATCTTAATTCTACATGATCGAGCATTTATTTCGCCCACCTCAGTACTGACAGCATTTAATTCCTGACACATATGCCACTTGGCGCTAATATCGAATAGCCTTGATACATTGACAAAGTCGGATATTTGAATCACTTTTGAAAACTTCATCGAGAACCGATGAAGTTAGAAAACTTCAATCAAACCCGATGCGACCATCCTTCCTTTATTTGCATGCCTCTTAGTAGAGCACACTTTATATGATGTTCTCAACCCTTCGTCGGAATTGGAACTAGTTAGAAAAGAAATGTTGGTCCCGACAGACTTTCTCGTAACTATGAAAATCCCGCCTTATTTCAAAAATAGCCTTTTGGAAAGGGACTTCTTCACAAGACAAGCAAGTTATAAAACTTGAGCGGTGACCAAAAAGGTATTGACAATTGGTTGAAAGACAGACATCAAAAAGGGAAGAGTTCAAAAATGAAAGCCAAGTCGGTGGAAAGATAAGTTGTGAGTACGGGGTCGCAGACCGACAAGGTTGTGAATACTGACCAAAGGCCGACAAAGGAAAGAACACACAAAATAGCAAGTTTCGAAACTAAAGGAACATCCGAAAACTTCAATACTTATGTCCGAACTCAAAAACTTAGGCAACAGATAGGAATGGGCGTCATTTGCAATGTACCAATCATGTGTTTGTGGTCCTTACTATAGATTTCAACATTCTTTTTGGAGGTATTAAGGGTCCAAGGTCTTCATAAAATTATTATTCATTCATTACACACAAAACCCTAACCAAAGTCCTTGCTCTAAGCACTTGTGTTCAAGCAACCAAATCTGAAGACAAACTCTCAAGTTTGCAAAAGATCAAAGGACAAAAACCCTTTGGCCCGTAGGAAAGCCTCATAAAAAGTTCACAATTGAGCTTTCATGGTGGAGAACTCCAAAAATAGCAAGTTTGTACATTTTACATTTTTGTCGCAAGTGTAAGCAATGTATTCCTATTCGTAATGGTTGTTGTAGCAGCATAGCTTAATGTAAAACAAACCTTTAATTTATTGAATGCTTTGTAGTTTATTTACACCTTGTAAACCCAATTTGAATCTAGGGTATCAATGAATACAAACATATGCAATGAACTTTGGGTTTGCATTCTCTAATTTTAGATATTGCAAATCTTAAAGTTATTTGCCCTAAATATTTAAACAAGGACATTAAACCTACAGAAAAATTTGAGGCTTAAATTTGGTGTTCATCTACCAATAAAAATAAACTGGATGAATGATGGTTGCAAGCTTTATTGAGTTGGCAATCATTTCAATTCTTCCCCCTACTATGGATACACTTGTACAATTTCTAAACTTAATTAGAAATATATCACCTATAAATTTTAGGTAAGAGCAATTTGCAAAACAAATAGATTTGCAAATTATTTTATATAGTTGGAGCAATTTGCAAAGTGCTTTATCTTTAAAAAAGGGAAAAAATTAAATTAAAAAATATAAATGAGTGTCAATTTTTTGACTTGAAATAATTTGTTTACCAAGAATAACCTTGAAGTATACAATGTTGTTGATTATGTAAATAAAGAGGCAACCACGAATTATTAGTGTTGCGTCCCCTTTTCACAATTAAAATAATTAACTGAGAACCAATTGCCTATTTCCTGTAAGTTAAGAGATTTAAAAATAATAATAATAATAATTTAATAATGATATTTTAGGTTGAACTTGTTAGGTATTGCAACTTTACATACCCCCATCTCATTTCTCATCATGTATAACCAATCTAAGAAAGTTTTCGTGGGTTTGTAATGTTTAGGTGATGTCTTAGGCATATAATCGTACCCCCATTTCAGCACAAGCACCCAAATTAAAAAGCCAAAAATTTGTCTAAGTGGGAAGGTTGCCAAGAGTTTCATCTGTTAGAACACCTAATTGGGTATCTCTATTTCAAATTTGAGGAAATTCCGACCAGAATTGTTAAAGTTCTGCAATTGTAGGATTTTCCTAGTGTCAGGGATGTCACAAATTTGAGAAAAATCTAACCAAAAATGTGAAAGTTATGCAATTGCGAGAATTTCCTACTATCAAGAATGTCATGTTTCAATTTTGAGAAAAATCCGACCAAAATTGTGAAAATTATGCAATTGTGGAATTTTCCTAGTGTTAGGGATGTCATGTTTCAAATTTGAGGCAAATCCGACCAAAATTGTGAAAGTTATGCAACTGCGGGATTTTCCTAGAGTCAAAGATGTCATCTTTCAAGTTTGAAGTTTCAAGCAAAATTGTAGAAGATATGCAATTGCAAAAATTCCTTGTGCACTGAGATATTCCTCAATTGCGGAATTTTGAACCTGACAAGGATATATCCACTATACCCCTAAATCTCTGTAATTTGTAGAAGATATGCAATTGCGGAAATTCCTTGTGCACTAGGATATTCCTCAATTGTCGAATTTCAACCCCAAAAAGGGTATATCCACTATACCCCTAAATCTCCACAATGTGTAAAAGATATGCAATTGCAAAAATTCCTTATGCACTAGGATATTCCTCAATTGCGAAATTTTGACCACCACAGGGATATATCCACATTACCCTCAAATTTCTGCAATTCCAAGTACCCCCAAAATTTCCACAATTCCAAGTACCCCCAAAATTGTGCAAAAAGGCACGGATTTCCACAATTTCTTTAAAAGACGCGTTTTTTGTTCCTGACAAATGTTGATAACGCTCCAAAACTACAATTTGAGGCATGCAACGCATGATTTCATGCCATAACTTGGAACTAGCGCCTGCATGAGTGGATTAACAACAAAATCTCTACGTTTCATAGGAGATTTGAACTACATGTTGTAATCATAGAGGACACCCAGTCTGCATCCTTAGCGTTGTTTGTTCAATTTCAAGACAACTTCTCCTCCCAACGACTTGAATTTGGATTCTCTTGTTGAAAGATCCGCAACCCAAATCTGATCTAATTTTCTGAGTTTTGTCTTTTCAAAGTCTTTGACCAACGAATAGAAAGGTTTTAGTTTTAGTTTTTTTTTGTTTTTGCATTTTTCTAATGTTTTTGTGTGTTTTTGCTGAATATTGATTTATGCAACAATATTGCAAATTAGAAGGAAGGAAATTGTTGCTAAAACTTAAATAAATCATACAATTTAAATAGAGAGCAATGATGTTGAATTTATTGGCTCAAATGTTATTGTACATACCACAAATCTACATATACCAATCTGATATAAACTTGAACAGCAAAAACATACCCTTCTCAACTTCTTCCCAACTTCACAAATCTGCCCTACGGTCTGATATGAATTTTCAGCTAACTGAATACGCAAATCAGATCCAATAATTGGTATGAAACCCTTTGTAGCACCTAGGGTTTGAAGCCTGCGATCTTGAAATGATGCAACAAGCTGCGGTATGAGGTAAAATGAGTTGCCAAGGCCTTGAGAAGGCCTATACTGCTTATGGCTGCCCTTGATCTGTTGAAATATGCTGATATAATACTGCTGCAAACTCAGATATGAAAAATATATACCTGAAACTCCTCCAATAAAGCCCAAATGATGACCCAAAGTAGGCCCTCCCTAAAGGTGAACTGGGTTCTCGTCCAATTCATGATAGCCTTTGAGAGTTTTCGTTCCCAGAAGGATAAAACAATGTTGAAACCCTTCTTCAGAGCTCAACCTGCAAATTCCTTTTGTCAAAATGAGAATAGAATGCCCAAAAATGAGCCCAACATATTGCTTTATAACCTCCCATGAGTTTTTTTATAAAAATCAATAAAATAATCCTCCTTGAGGGCCTTTCCTCATCAAAAGAAAGGGCCACTTTTTAAAAACAACTTTGAGTTACTAGGATGGGGGCACTTGTCACTATTCCCTTTATAATTTTCTGTTACTATTCACTTTTTACTATTCCATTAAAGCAAACTTTAATATTTTCAATTTATCCCTAGATTCATCAACTGAACTCCAAACTGAAAGGCTCATAAAGATCTCAGCTAAGCTCCACAGCCCTTGGTTGGGTCCCCTAACCTTTTTGCTAACCTACGAGAACCCTCATAGTAGGCCAACCTCCGCTATAGTTTGAGCTGCCTAAGGAATGGACATTACACTTGTGTTTAAAAGGAGATTTAATGCCATTTTTAGGGGTTCTAAAAAAAGTTTTGAGGTGTCTAAGAGCATGTTTGGGGCAAGATAAGATTGTTTTGTGTTTATTTATGGAAATAACAGTCAATGACTTGCAATTTTCTATAATAACACTACATACTTTGATCTGAAGCGTATATGAATACATGTTTTCAGTGTGTGTCGTCTTCAGTTTGTCATACAATAATTTTTTGGATAGAATAATCAAGGATTGTAAACTCTATCCATGCACATTTGTTGCATCTGTATTAGTTTCACTATTCGTCTTTGGTCATGGACCAATGTAATTTCTTTCATTGAAAATAATAAAACTATTGCTATCACAAATAGATTTTGAAGTAGGATCACATTGTTAGCCTTTTTTAGGTCGAATT
>VDFB02089742.1:0-16516 GCA_007258455.2 Sequoia sempervirens
TTATAAAAAACCTTCCCCAACAATGAGATGAGTTCGCCGAGGGGTATTGCCTTCAGAAAAGGGTCTTCCCGATAGCGATTGTCTTAACGACCACAAAGGCGATATCGGTATGACTTTTGGGCTCGCTATGAACTTTCATCGACGGTTTCAAGCTATGCCGATAATCGCGGGAAGGTATAATCGCATCGGGGAGACACGATTAGTGTCTCACCGACATGCGATTCTGTAGAGAGAACTTTTGACTGCCTGAAGAATCTATGTGGCATCCGTCGACCAATCTGAGGGAGCTAAGGGCGAGCCATGGCAGTCTGACCAGGAAGAGGAGGATTAACAGAATGAAAGGCAACGTGTATCTATTATGAGCTCAGGAGCATTCAAAGTAGCTCAATAGGGAGGTTCGAGGATGGGATTAATGAGGACTGGCGGAACGAGTCGCGAAAAGATCTAAAGGCTTCTCCAAGGGCTTATCTTGACACCTATATGGACAAATGAGGGCTACATTGAATGCGAATTTAATTTCTGTGAAAAGATCTGCTTAAAGACCGATATTTTGTAAGCCATGGGGGTCAATACCTTTGTATATAAGGTACTTTTTGCCCTTTTGTAAAAGGGGTTCTCCGATGCTTTTCTCGGTTTGTGACTTCTACGCCCTTCTCGATTAGCGTAATTCTCAGAATCGCTGACATGTTATATAAAATTTACCTTAATTACCATTGATGGTTCATTTTTTGCCTTCTGGTTCTTGTGAAGTATTGTGCATTTTTAAGTGATTCATCAAGCTACTTAGTGAAATATTTCTTTTCCTTATAGCTTTGTTTCATGTTAGCATGCCTTTCTTTGCAAAAGTGGTATCATGTAGGTTATAAACTGTGTTTACTCAATTGCACATGAGCTTTTAATTTGTGAAAGTCTATTTTTCCTTCTTAAAAGTGTGTGCATGTCAAACCTGTTTGTATGCATAATCCATAGAATCTTGTTGTGCAGTCCCATATCCATCATCGTACTTAAGTGTAACTCGAGTATCTCATTGTTCTTATCAGTTCGGTGTATCAACTTAGGTTTAGCTTTATTTTATGCTTTCTTTCTCCCTTTCCCCTACAAGATTGATAGTTTAGGTGACACCAAAGGAAGCCGGCCTTCTCCAGAGGTTCATTTTAGTCTTAGGTGACCCACAACCTTGAAATGATCCCATGTTTCTCTAGAAAGCTTAGTCTTCATAACTTTGCATAGGGTGCAATTTTTAGAGGTAATAGTTACCAAGTGTATGAAGTTCAAAAGAAGATAAGAGGTTTCCTCTGGTTAGATGGTAAGGGAAAAAAGAAGGCCCACTTTGTTAAATGGGATTGGTGTTGCCTGGAAAAAGAAAATGGTGGTTTGAATCTAAAAGACCTCAAGAAACATGGCATTGCTCTAGTTGCCAAGTGGATTTTCAAAGCCCTTGAGGGCAATGAGCCCTAGAAAGTTCTGGTTAGAAATAATATATCTCTTGCAGTCCCCAAGTTAGCCAAATCTTGGAAGGATCTTCCTTTTAGTGATCTTCTAATTACCAAACAACTGATATTGCCTGTAGGTTCATTAGTTTTCAAGAGTATTTGGAGAGCTTGGAAGTTGGTGAGGGGAAACTTTTCCAACCCTCCTTTAATAGGTTTTAGTAACAGTCTTATCCATCCCGATAGGTCCATTTGGTGGAACCTTGAGCACACTGGGAAACCCCTTGCTTTATTGCAGGGCTGCTTGACTGAAAAATGGCACCAAGTTGGGATTCAAACCTTTAGTAGCATTATAAAGGACAAGGCCTTGGTTAGTTGGGACAAGTTAAAGGAGGACTTCAAACTTCCCTCCTCCAACTTTAGAACTTACTCTATACTAAAAGAAGCCTGCAAAGACTGGCTACCAATTCTCAGCAGTGGTAACTGGCTTGAAAAGCCTCTTGAGATCCTGTGGAAGGGTAGTCTCCCTCTTCATGAAGTGAAGAATAAGCATTTGTGTAAAGAGCTGTTACAATCTGAAACTCAAATTGATCATCTAAACAAAGCTTGGAAGACCAACCTTGATAGCAAGGAGTGGTGTAGAGCCTTTTGCTCACTGTGGAATAAAGGCTTAGATGCCAATAAATCTTTCTTTAGGTGGCTTGTGATGTTACAAAGAATTCCCTTCAAAATGAAGAATTGTGACATTGAAATATGTAGCTTGTGCAAGGTTCTTGAATTCGTGCATCATATATTTTTTTATTGTCTCTTTGCTAATAAAATTTGGAATCTTTTTTGTCGTGACATTGGAATTTGGGATTCAAATGGTAAGGTTAATTGGAAACTAATTCTAATAGGAATGGATAAGAAATTGAATAATGATTTACATCTTTTTTGGTTTACTCTCACATCTGAAGTTTTTTGGTCCATTTGGAAGGCAAGAAATGAGGACAAGTATAGTGGGGTTCAGAGGGTGCTTACTGAGTCAAACAAAAGACTCACCTATCTTAATATTTCCTTGCAGGTGGTTGCAGCGTTGGATACTATTGATTGAAAGCTCTTAAAACTTATGAAGGAAACCAGATTTGGACTCTCCTGGCAGTAGGGGCAGTGCTACTTGTCTTTCTTCCTACAAGCTCTAAAGGCATTCAAAAAGGAGATTAAAGAACACAGGGATACTGAGGAAGTTGTCCAAGAGGAGAATGCACTTGGACTTCACAAAAATCAAAACTTGGATCAAGAGGTGGTCTTCTCCAATGATGAACTGACTGTGATTAACACCCTTTTCGAGTGGGACTCAAAGGAGGTTGGTAGTGGCATCAGATGCACAAGAGCTGAAGATTAAATTTTATGCTTTTTAGACCAACATACGTTATCTCTTCTAGTGTAATAATTTGTATAATGTAAAATTTGTATTAATCTGTAACCTTGTCTGAAGTTGTAATCAAATGTATGATAAGCTGTAATCTTTGTATAGTCATTGCTGCAAGCAAAATCTGCTATTTGTAACCTTCTCTGAAGCTTTGAAAAGCTCTATATCACTATAATATGTTGCCTTCACTATTATTAATACAAAAAAGTAGTTTTTACCCAATGATGATTTGACCTTCGACAATGATTTAAAACTAATTCGCACTGTGATGTGACCACTATGATGTAGGTTGAAACAAAAGTACATAAATAAGTGAATATGCCTTTTTCGCCAAAGAATATGTTGCTGGCATCTATAGAGGACATATATGATGCCAATGATGGTATGTTAGAGTTGTATGGTACATATTCATATCATACGAATTCCATATGAATGATGACAAAAAAACCTCTAATGCAATTGAGACAAAAGTGTTCAATTTTTGTGATTTGACAATCAATGTTTATGTTTTTAGGCCTTTCAAATGCGATGGTAGGGTTAGAGTTGGCCCAAAGTGCCTCAAAAATTCAGCTATGTCCTATATTTGGCAATTGTAACCCTATTTGAAACCCTTGTAGATCAATCAAAACATAACAAAAATTGACAAAATGAAAGACAAGCCCGACTCTCTTTGATGCCTTGGATTCAATCATGAGGTCCTTGAAACCCCAAAATGTATCAAAAAAATCTTCAAGCCAAGAAAATCCCCTCAGATCTAAGAATAAATCTGCAACATTGGAGCTATGATATCATGTATAAATAAATAATGACTCCCAACACCCCCAAGAATAGTTGCAAGACCAAAATATCTTCCAAAAAAGAGAAAATGACAAGAATAGCTTGCTATACCAATGGATGGAAGATTACAAGGTTGAATATTTGATGTACACATGATGCCTTGCTTATAAAGACAAATTGTGGGATATGATTAGACAAGTTCTTGACACGTGTCTTAATCTTGTATAATGAGACAACTAACTCAAAAAATATTAAATGACTCAGGACACAAGCATTAAATAAAAGCCAAAATAGATAGGATATGATAAAATCTTATTTACACAATTAAGATTCTAGAAAAAACAACTAAAACCTATATAAACTTAACATATATATATATGATCCACTAATTAACTAATTAGATAAAACAACTATTTACACCAACAAACATATATAAAAAAAGAGTGCATAAATAGATGTGATAA
This sequence comes from Sequoia sempervirens, assembly GCA_007258455.2. NCBI lineage: Eukaryota > Viridiplantae > Streptophyta > Pinopsida > Cupressales > Cupressaceae > Sequoia > Sequoia sempervirens. Next base: position 4,083 of record VDFB02089742.1, read on the forward strand.
ATATATAATAAGAACATAAAAATAATAAAAATATAAGAAAAAACAATCTAACTTTATATAAAATTTTGCTATTTATTAATATATACATATATCTAACTATTCTCTCAAAATAAATACTAATTAAAGAATAACATAAATAATACAAATTTCACCCTTTAGCATTTCCAGTCCGTACTCTAGAAGTCATATCGTTCTTGTGACACAAACCGAAAAAGATATTTTGTGTGGATAAGGAATTTATTTATAATATAGTAAATTCCACGTAAAACTTAAATTATCCCATAAACGAGAATCCGGAGAATTCAGAGGCTTAATACCGTTTAACAAGTGTGCTTACCACAGATTTGATATGTTGCTGTGACTTCTGAGCAAATCCAAACTCGCGACCAAGCACACAAATAACACTAAAACCTACTCAAAACAAAACTAAACAAGCACAAAACTCTTGAAAAATATCCTTACTCATACCAAAATCATTCTCACCAAAACAAAGAGCACCGTCAAAAACTGAAAATAGAAAACTCGACAGACCCTCTACAACAGAAATGCAAATTAATTCAGAACAGCTAAAAATTGATACAGAAAATTAAAACAACAGTGAAGATGTTAGAGGCATTGTGTCCAGAGTGTAAGAAGCCAACTGAAGTAGTTTTGGACCATGCTGCAGGAGACACAGTTTGTGTGGAATGTGGGCTTGTGTTGGAAGCTCATTCTATTGATGAGACTTCTGAATGGAGAACTTTTGCAAATGAATCAGGAGACAATGACCCTGTTCGTGTGGGGGGACCCTCAAATCCTCTGTTAACTGACGGAGGTCTCTCCACCGTTATTTCAAAGCCCAATGGCACCAGTGGGGATTCGCTCACTTCCACATTGGGTCGCTGGCAGAACCGTGGTTCGAATCCGGACCGCTCTCTTATCATGGCATTTAGAACAATTGCTACCATGGCAGAGAGGTAAACAAAAAGAAAGCTTCTGGGTTTTGTTTTATATACTTTTTCTTCCGGTTTTGAGAGTAACATTTGGCATCAGATTTTCGGTCTGAGAGATCTTTTTAGTAATTTTTTTTGTGGGTGCTCAAAATTTGAAGCTTAGAGAGTGGAATTCATTGGGATTTTAGCTCTCGTGAAGAATGTAAATATATTTTTTTTCCTTTTCTTTTTGGAAATTAAATGTCAAAATTTCTTTGGTGTATGTTGGTTAATGAGAAGTTGCAGTTTGGATGATGAAATTCGTTGGGATTTTAGCTCCCAAAATCAGTGCGTGGATGCCCAACTTCTTCAAATTGCTAGCATTGGATATTATACTCTCTCTCTCTCTATATATATATAAAGAGTCTCTCTCTCTCTCTATATATATAGAGAGAGAGAGAGAGAGGGTGGGGGGTTGAGAGCGGCTTGTGGTTCTGTCCTAGGCAAGGCTGCCTTACTTCAATGCCTTGGGGGGTGAGCTTGCTGGGGATCAAATCCAAGACTTTAACCCACCAGCAGGTCTTGGCCTGATGGACCTAATTTTTAATTTAAACTAAAATTTTGTGTCGAGATTGGTTAACGTAGTTTAAGTGGGTTTGTTTCTGCGTGTTCTCAAAATTTGACTTTAGGAGAAGAAATTCATTTTCCTTTGAGCTCCTGAAAAGAGCTTGAGATTCTTATGTATTCCTCGAGATCTGTATATTTGGATTTTATTTATTTTTTAAAAATAAAACTTCTCTAGCTTTATGAGTTAAATATTGTCTCCAATTGCAGTCAGTTTAAATTTAGTGGATTTGTTTGACTGGCTATTCAAAATCTAAAGCTCGGAGATTGAATTTCACAGTAATTGTTGCTCCCTAAAAGAGTCTTTAGATGACCGAGTTCTTCCCAGAATTAGGTAGGCTTTGAGTTTTTAATTTTATATTTTTGTAAGCAAAATTAAAAATTTTAAGTGATGAAATTTAGAGGGTTCTTAGTTCCCCTAATAAATGTTTAGGAATCTAAGTACTTCCCATTGATAGTCATTGATCTTTTTAACACTATTTAGTATTTAGTGTCAAAATTTGAACAGTGTAGCATAATTGGATTGACATCGTGGGTACTTAAAGCGTGAAGCTTATGTGGTGAAATTTATTGGGATCTTAGGAGCACCTGAATAAGCGATTAGTTGCCCACGTTCTTCCCTTTGCCAGGCATTGAGGTTAAGGACTGAAAATGCCCATGAAGATAAATCTCTTCTCAGTTATTAAAACAAAATTAAGTCGCAAGTTTTTCAATGTAAATTGATTGGTTTTTTTTTTGTAAGTACCCAAAACTCAAAGCTTTGAGGGTGAAATTCATTGGGATTTCAGTTTCTTAATAAAGGGTTCAGGTTCCCAGCTCTTCCTGTTGCTAAACATCTGATTTTTCTTATAAAATTAAAAATCTAATAATAATTTATATATTTTATTTAAACAAAAATATAGTGTCAAAATTCTGGTCAGTGTAGTTTGGTGTATTAATTTTTGTGAGTACTTAAAATTTAAAGCTCAGAGGGTAAAATTAATTGGATTTTTTGCTTCAAAAAGGGACATTTAGATGCCCAGGCTTTTTGCATTCCTAGGCATTGAGTTTGTTCGTTCTTTTGGAAATTATATATGTAAAGTTTAGTGTCAAAATTTGTTCATTGTAGTTTTAGTGGATTTGTTTTTGGGTTACTCAAAAGTTTGAAATTCAGATAATGAAATTCAATGGGATTTTGGCTTCCCAAGCCAGCGTTGAGATGCTCAAGTTCTTCCCAATGGGTACTGAGGTTTATGACTGAAAATATCCATATTTGGATTTGTGGTGGGTTTAGTTTGAATTCATTTGTTTATATGACTGCTCCATTTAAATTTTGGATATTAGAATTCATTGGGACTATCACTTCCCAAAACAGGGGTTCAGATGCTCAAGTTCTCTTTCTGTTACTAAAAAATGAGAATGTCCATGAATTTGGACTCTTTTTTCTGTTTTCAGATTTATAGAGTAAAATTTAGTGTCAAAATATTGTTGGTGTAATTTAAGTGGGTTTGTTTTTGTGGGTGCTCAAACTTTGAAGCTCAGGCAGTAAAATTTCTGTCTTTTATCTCTCAAAAATAGTGTTGAGATGCCCAAGTTATTTCTTTTCATTGCTAGCCATTGAGGTCTAGGACTTAATATCCTCACGAATTTGGAGCTCTGAGCTGTTTAGGGCTGCCAACTAAATGCTAGACACACCTTGCCTTTTTGAGACCGTCTGTATATCTCTGTTTATAGATGGTGGAATTGCTGTGGTGGAAGGTGTGCCAAATCGAGAAGTTGGTGGTACTATCTTCTTGTAGATTCATTTTGGGAAAATTCATACCATGGAAGTAGTTGGTAACCACAGGGATTTAATAATTTCAATCATAGTCATTTCATATCTTTTGTTTTGTTTGGTACATCTTGGGTCTGTTATGTGCTGCCTTTAAGGCAGTGTGGGGTTGTACGCTTGGGCTGCATTCACAATATTTGGAAGCCTAGGTGGCCCTTGATGCATCTGATAATCATTATACCACAACCTTGCTTCATGCCCATTGGAGTGATGGGCTGTCTTATTGCTGTGAGGAGGATTTGAATGTTAATCATATTCTTATGAGTGCTCAACTTTATTGTTACACCACAACCCCCAGGGCTCCTTCCATAATTTTTACGTGTATACATGTAGGTACATATATTCATGAGAGCAGATGCCGGGGGAAGGTTTAGTTTGTTGGTTTCTAAGAAAATTTTAATAGATGAATTTGCACTCAGCCATTACATGAGTCAAGGGGACATGGCTGAAGGGTCTAAGAAGAGGTTCGAAGAAGCTCATTACCAAAGGTTCTGAAATACTGAAGTACCATATAGGAACATGCCAGATGCTGGTTTATACAGGTGTGTGTAATAGTTTTTAAATTTAAAAATAAAATGTTAAAAATATTGTGTCAGTCATATGAGGCAATTCACAAGTTTAACGTTACTCTCCAAGAAAATGAATTTTGTCTATCTTTTTGGTTGAGTAAGTGAAGAATTCTTCACCCAAAGCAAAATTGTTTATCTTCTGCTTGTTAACTTATTCTAGAGAGCTAGTTGTATGACGACAGCTCTAAATGAACAAAGTAGCAGTGTAAAAAATGTTAAAAACTTTATATTGATGATCTGCATTATACTAGAGTGACATTTGCTATTTGTACATGGTTTTATGTTCATGTTGATGTCTATTAGACAGATTCTTAACGATAGGTAAATTTGCAATCAATCCAGTGAAAGCCAACACCACAGATACCAAAACAGTGAGTACTGCCTGTTGCCATGTTTTATAATATATATGGTCTATGCTTGTCACAATCACAATACTCTTTGCAAGCATGGTTGAGAATTCTCATGTTTGATTGCTTTCCAGGAAAATGAGCATGGTCAACTCTTTTGCCAAGTTATTTGAGGGTTTTCCACCCAGTCCTTTGTGTATTTATCCTTCTTTTTGTCAAGTTCTCCCTGAGACCAAGTTGCTTGACCATATACTTCAGTGATATTAAAATAAGAATAGTAAAATGTATTAAATAGGCAAATACCTTTAGAGTTATTATTTGTATTCTATTACAATGATATTTACCAATTTGACATGCGTTTTTATGTTCATTATGATGTCTTAGATGGATTTGTCATAGAATGATAAATATATTTCTGGTTAATAAATATAAATAATTTTTAATCATTTTTTTTACCAAATTTATGTTGACTATTTGTCAGGTGAAAGTCCCAACTCTTGGTCTTCAGCTCTTAATATCCAAGTAGTCATGTGACTTTGGTGCTAGCATAATCTTGGTCAATTATTTGATGGTATCATATAAAATTTTTAGTCCAAACTTGTATCTCTCGCTATCTCTAAATCTTGTCTACATATTAGTGGTACTAAACAGTTTTGATCTTCAGAAAGTTCATTAGAACTGTGTGTACCTGTAGCTGATTGCTTGCTATGTTCCATCTACTTGAAAGTTGGGTTGTTTCATGCACTAGCAGAATTTCATATATTGTGCTGCCAGATGTTGCTCTAGAGTGCAAATGTCAACAAATTCTATACACAACAATTTTGGCCTAGTCCATGTTGTTTTATTGATGTGCACATTTCTAGAGAATATGTTTTCTTCATTTTCTCTTTATCTCTGGCATTTAGGCTCCAAATCTCTGAACCTAATAGGCTAATACCCAACATCTAGGGCGTCCCAAGGAAGGAACCAGCACATTCCCTGACTTTCTTGTGTTGTGTGCCATACAGGAGTGTAAAAAATGACAAATTACATGCATTGTATTTTTGGCATGAGTAAATGTTGTTTACAGCAATAATGTCTGTAGCATCTATGTTCTTAAAGCTGTGTTGCATGCACAATCTAGAAATGAATGGAGCAGAGAGGCAAATAAAACCTGGGATTTTGAGAAAGGCTTGAAGGTGATGCTACAAGGAATTAAGAAATAACGACTAGTATTTGACCATGAAGGGCGAGGAAGCCTTGGGTGCAACCCAACAGCTAAAAAAGAACACTGGAAATGTTTGTTAGTTTAGAATCTCTAGGATGACAATGCTTTAGATGAATTTTTGTTGAATTGAGATTCAGTTACGGAGGATCTTGATAATTTTATTGAGTGTTTTTGAAATTCTGTTGAAGGGGGTTGTGATTCTTCCAATGATTATTCAATATTTTAAAATTAAATATTTTATACGATTCAAATGTTAGGAAAGCCAAAATCTATGAATATGGTGCTTGAGTGACTATTAAGTTGCTGATATAACACAGATTGTATACTATTTTTTTAAATGTAAACTTTAAAGTTCTCACTATTTCAATGCTTTCTGATGAGGGCTTTGTGTTCTTGCAAATTGCAGGCTGGGTCTTGTTGCAACTATAAAGGTATACATTGCACTGATTATAGCCCAACTTATTATATTTTTGCTTGTGTCTAATGATGGGAGTAATGAAAAAAGACAGAAGGGAGCTGTAATATAAGATAACAGGAACTGTTTAGCCTTTTGTTAATTTTTCTGAACTGGAAATGTTCAAATTTCATAGTCTCTTGTTGGCATTTATTTGAACTAGTAATTGATTGCATACAAGCTTCTTGAATTTTTCTCTTCTTTCTAGATATTCTATGTTCAAATTTATTTAGACAAATCCAGTTTCAAACAATGGTTAATGGGAGGGATGTTTTTCAATTGATGTCATTTCCTTCATATTGCATGTAGGCTTCATAGCTGAGTGGTTGAATTCAGTATGTTTTGAGGAACTCTGTATGAAAAAACATTTAAAAAAACTCCCCGAAATGTGAGGGCAAGGACAAGTGAAGAGGCCTATTTTGTGCATGTGCTTCACATTTTCAAGACTTACATTGAGAAATGCATCAAGATCGAGCTGTTTAGAGTCTAGAAGTAAGTAGATGCACACATATGCATTATCCATCAAAAGGCTGAAATTAGCATTTAGCCCTATTTTGGCTGATATCCAAGCAACTATTCAATCCATGGTAGGATGGGGGCATTTCTCCAACTGCACTAGTATAGCTGATTTAGTAGTCAATATGGACATCTAGAATTGCACAACTCCCAAAGATCTAATCTTGTCAGTGGCAGTTGTATTGCTAGATATTGTCTCCACAAAAGAGTGAACCTTGGTTGGCATCCAGGAATAGAATTTATAGACCTTTCGTTCGACAAGTCCCTTGATCTACTGCTTTAGAGGAGTGCCGAAAAGTCATAAAACCCCCTAATTTATTGATCAAGCAGTATATTTTTATTAAAATATTCATGGTACATAAAAAGGATTTAATACATGTAGCTGCAAGCATTCTCAGACCATATGTTGCTAGGTTACAGTTTATGAGCACAATGCTAGACACTTACTCCCTAATGTCATTGTGATTTATGGCAAACTCCCAATATTTCTAAGTCTTGTCAAGTTGCTTGTAACAGGATCAATTTTTGATTCCTCCTTTTGTTCCTAGGGTGGATATTTGATTTTCATACAGCTTTTCCTTCATCAAATGGTGTTGCCAATATTGGGAAGGTGTAATGCTTCAATTGTTGTGTTGAAATCTACATTGTTTGCAAATAGTTTTTGTACGAGAAGGCTTGCAATGCCACATATAAGAATGAGGCAAGTAACATATTACGAGAATTTGTATGAGAATATGCTTATACATATAAACACAATACAAAAGTATAATAGGCATTGTATGAAAATGGTGCAGTCATGGATGGAGGGTCCAGAAAGGACTGTCGAACTGTGCAACTTAGAGTCAACACAACGGAAAATAACACAAGAAAATACTCAGTAAACACGAATTATCATTGATTCAACAACCTCTAGTCTTACATGCATCATATGCCTCATATGCGGCGTAACTAAGGCTCACAGGCCTGTCGCAAAGGCATTATAGACATTTCAATTGGCTCAAGGCCTTATTACATTCCTCAGCCTAGAAGGCTGGATCAAATCGCGAACTACTACTAATGATCTACTTGATTAACTAATTGAACTAACTGCCTTCTAATGAAATTACAAATGATCTTAAATATGAATCTCCAACTCCAATTATGATCTGTGTTGGCCTCAAGGGTTTACAAGACCCAATGTATGATCAAGTGTGTAGGTCGGCCTTAAAACATTAGAAGATAACCCATCGGTAAATGAGATGAATTGCGGATCTCCAAGAAAGTTCCCCTTGGACCTAAAATGCTTGTATGATGCTCCATTAAGCTCTGCATGTTCCGGAATAGGTTTGCACAACAAACTTTGGACCAGGTCGGCCCCAAATGCTTTGACTGAGAATGATAGTGAATTCTGAGAGCGATAACTTTCTCCAAACAAATGCAAATCAACTGAAATCTGGATATGTTGTAGATGACCTCGTGTAGAGGCTATATCTTGCTCTGTGAGTTGAGAAATGAAAATGCGGTAAAATGTGGAATGAAATGCTGAAACTGCTATAGATTGAAATGAAAGGAAAAAAATGTTTTTGGTTGATACAAGATTGCTTTACAACCAGGGATGCTCCTGCATCAGACACCCAGGGTTGGGAGAAAAGTGAGTCCCTCACTTTCTAGGGGCTAGAGGAAAACCAAAGTGGTCCACCTCAACGTGAGAAATCCATGATGAATCCTCCATTGGTTTGCCTTTCCACTTTACTAGATACTCCTTGTACTGCTTGTTCCTAGTGCTTCTAATTCTGGTATTTAAGATCCGCTTAACCTGCTTGGTGGTTGATGTGGTAATTTCTCCTCCAATCTAGCTTTTGTGTTATTGCCACTTGACTGTCCTTCATGGTACTCATAGATGTTTGCAACATTGAAAATAGGTGATATACCAAGTGTCTCTAGTAACTCCACTTCATATGCATTTCTTGAATCAAACTTCCTGAGAATCTTACATGGTTTATACTTCCTCATCTTTAGCTTATTTAATGTTCCTATTGGAAACCTTTCCTTCCTGAGATATACCATCACTTCATCTCCAATAGCAAACTCCTTATGTCTCCTCTTCTTATCTGCTTTCTCCTTATACTTACTGTTCATGTCCTCCAAGTGTTTCCGGACCTGACTATGCAATATCTCCATGAATCTTGCAAATTCTTCTACTTTGGTTCTCCATACTAATGTCTCTTAGCTCCGCATCTCCTCTTGGATGTACTCATGTCACAATCACAAATGGTGTCTTCCATGTGCTCCGGTTTATTGAATTATTGTATGTAAACTCTGCTTGCGGTAGAACTATGTCCCAATTTCCTGCTTTATCTCCAACCAAACATCTCAATAAGTTGCCCAAATTCCTATTTACTACTTTTGTTTGTCCATCTGTTTGTGGGTGATATGCTGAACTAAACTTCAAGTCGGTCTTCATCTTCTTCCACAATGTCCTCCAAAAGTACCCAATGAACTTGGTGTCCTGTTTGAAACTATACACTTAGGTAATCCATGCAATCTCACAATTTCCTTGAAAAAATAAGTCAGCAACATGCACAACATCATTAGTCTTCTTACAAGGAATGGAATGTGCCATACCATGATGGAATCATATCTTCTCTGTGTTCTTGGTAATCGCAATATGAAATCCATGCTTAGATCTTCCCAAGGTCTCTCCGGTACTATCAAAGGTTTATACAATCCAGTGTTTTGACTGGTCCCTTTTGCTACTTGACAAATTCTGCAACTTTGAACATACTTTCTGACATCTTTATATATTTGTAGCCAAAAATAGTGTTCGCTCACCAAAGCTGCTATCTTATCTACTCCACATTGTCCTGCTAGTCCTCCACTATGTTTCTCCTTGATCATATTCACCCTCATTGAACTCCTCGGAATACACAGCTGATTCCCCTTGAACACCATATCTTCTTGAATGAAATAGTCCAACCATTGACTCCTATCTGTCACTACTGGTTCCTTACATGACTTCCATGCTTCAGCAAAATATCGGTCATCCTCATACATATGTTTCAGTTCTTCAAAATCCAATACTTCTATCCTCATCTCTGTCAACAAATTGCTTCTCCTGTTCAATGCATTTGCAACTTTGTTTGATTTGCCACTCCTATGCTTCAACACAAATGTATAGCTTTGTAAGAACTCAACCCATCTCATATGTCTCTGGTTCAACTTACCCTGACTGTTCAAATACTGTAAGGCTTGATGATCAGTGTACAACACAAACTCCTTAGGCAACAAATAATGTCTCCACTTCTTCAAGGCTTGGATTATGGCATAGAATTCTTGATCATAAACTGAATATCTTCTTCTGGCATTGTTCCACTTCTCACTGAAATAAGTTGTAGGTCTCCCTTCTTGACTCAACACTGCTTCGATTGCATTTCCATTGGCATCACAATCAACTTGAAATACTTTTTCAAAATCAAGCAATGCTAACATTGGTTCCTCTGTCACCTTTTGCTTTAGTAATTCAAAACTTTTTTGTGCTCCGAATGTCCACTTAAAATCTTTCCTATCTCCTCTCATTGTTTCTATCATGGGTGTGCAAATGCTACTAAAGCTCCTTATGAATTTCCGGTAGAAACTTGCCAATCCATGAAATGATCTTAGCTCCCCGATGTTCACGGGTGTCAGCCACTCCTTTTTAGGGCCCATCATCAATCCTTCAGCAGAAATGACAAATCCCAAATATACCAACTCTATCTTCATAAAGCTACATTTCTTGATGTTTATTAGCAACTTCTCCTCTCTCAGTCTCTACAATACTTCTTTGATGTGCCACAAATGTTCTCTAGTCTTACTGAAAATTAGAATATCATCCAAGTAAACAATGACAAACTTGCCCAAGAATTGCTTCAATACCTTGTTCATCAACCTCATGAAAGTGCTAGGTGCATTGGTCAATCCAAAAGGCATCACTAACCACTCATACAATCCTTCATTAGTCTTAAATGTAGTCTTCCATTCATCTCCTTCTCCGATTCTGATTTGATGATATCCACTCTTTAGGTCCATCTTTGTGAAATACTTTGCTCCACTTAGACTGTCCATAATGTCATCCATTCTTGGCAATGGGAATCTATACTAGACTGTGATCCTATTGATTTCTCTTGAGTCCTCCATTCTCCATCTTTCTTTGGTGCCAGTACAACAGGTATTGCACATGGGCTTAAGTTTTCTCTGATCAATCCTTTCCTCAACAACTCTTGTATTTGTCCGCTCAACTCCACATTCTTTGCAAGTGTCATCTTATGTGCCGCTTTGTTTGGAAAGCTTGCTCTAGGTATTAGATCTATATGATGATTAATGCTCTGGATTGGTGGTAAGCCATCTGATACATTCTCTGATATGATGTCTTCATACTTTGTCAACAGTTTTGCTACTTCTGTCTGCGGTGGATCTTCTCCATTTGCAGTAGAATTCTCTACCTTTGGACTACTACACTTCTTTGGAATCAATGCAAAAAACATGTTCTCATGCCTCAATCCTTCCAAAAACTTTCTTCCATCTACCAAACATAGTCTGGCAGTGCCACATACTTCCCTTTGTCCACTTCATCCAAAGGTATCAATTTAATTCTCTTGCCATTCGAATTCATAGTATAAGTATTCCTTCTTCCATCATGAATTGCTTTCCTATCATATTGCCATGGTCTTCCTAACAATAAATGGCATGCATCCATGGGCATAATATAACACAACACTTCATCATTATATGATCCTATATGAAATTTCACCAAACATTGCTCATTCACCAAGATCTTATGTTCATCCTGAATCCATGCTATCTTATAGGGCTTTGGATGTTTCAATCTCTTCAAATTCAACTTGGTTACCATCTCTTCGGAAACTAGATTATAAGTGCTACCACTATCAATGATAACTTTACATACCTTTCCTTCGGATTTTCGTCTTGTTCTGAACAAATTCTTCCTTTGCAGTGGTTTCTTAGTCACTTCTTCATGCATCAAAGCTATCCTCATTACTAATGACTTTCCTTTCTCTGGTTCCACAACCGAATTAGGGGATCCAACAGGTTCTTCATCCACATAGGCTGCTCTTCTAGTATGCTCAGTTCTCTTTCCGATACTTCCCTGATGACATTCAAATGCTCTATGTCCTTCACCTCCACACTTGAAATAGGTTCCTCTGAATGGTCTCTTCTGAGATCTTCCTTCATCTCTCCTATATCCATCATTGCGGTAGGAATTATGACCTCCTCTATCACTGTGGTAGAAGTTTCTATCCTCTCTTCCTTTGCGGTATGAATTGTTGTCCTTTTCTACAACATGGTAGGGTTTTCCATCCTTGTTCTGCTTTGCATATGGTTTTCTCTCTTCAGATTGCGATCCGCTCCTCTAGAATCTTCCTCTTGCACTCCTTTGTCTTTGTTCAAACTTCTTATTCAACTTTTCCTCTACCTTCAATGCAAATTGGTATGCTTCTTCAACTGATGTCATCTTCACCAGGCTCAATTCTTCTTGGATGTTTGTTCTTAGTCCATTTATGTACCACGCAACCTTCTCTTTGTTTGCTTCACTATGTCCAGCTCTAATGATCATCTTGTAGAATTCTTCAGTATACTCCTCCACATATCTCTCCTTTTGCCTTAGGTTTTGTAATCTTTTCAGCAATTCAAGCTCATAATCAGCAAGTATAAATTGATTCTTCAACTTTGTCACCATCCTATCCCACTTTGTGATTTTCTCTTTTCCCCTTCTATTTCTATCCAATTGAACTTCTTTCCACCATATAGCAGCATGTCCTTTCAAATTGGTTTTTGCAAATCTAACTCTTTCCGAATCTTCAATTTCTTCATATTCAAAGTATTCCTCCATATCATTGATCCAATCTATCAATTCCCCAGGGTTTGAATTTCCTGCATAATTTTGAATTTTGATTGTAGGTCACTTACCAATCTTGGAAATAGCTTTCAACATCTTTACCTGATCTGAGTCTTCTTCTTCT